>CABHPH010158499.1:11302-40951 GCA_902168325.1 Peromyscus nudipes | reverse complement strand
TGTGTGTGTGTGTGTGTGTGTGTGTGTGTGTGTGTGTGTGTGTGTGTTCTGAGTTTCAAGAAGGGGCAGAGGTTGAAGAACTTTTCCCTTACATGCACAAAAAGGGAACCTCATGAAAGAGACCTGGGAGGAATCCCCAGGAAGGTTGACTAAGTGCTGACGTCATAGAAAAGAATCCCTGTCAAGCCACATTTAGAAGGCATGAACTTAACCAATTTTGTCACTGCTATCACAAATCAAGCCATTAAAAATTGTATGGCCGGGCGGTGGTGGCGCATGCCTTTAATTCCAGCACTCGGTAGGCAGAGCCAGGCGGATCTCTGTGAGTTCGAGGCCAGCCTGGGCTACCAAGTGAGTTCCAGGAAAGGCGCAAAGCTACGCAGAGAAACTCTGTCTCAAAAAACCAAAAAAAAAAAAAAAAAATTGTACTTAAATCTCATAAGATGTCTTTAAAAATGATTTACTGAATTCCTGAAGGTGTGAAGTAAATGATTCTCTGCTGCTGCAAGCAGAAGGAAACAGGACACAATGTGGGTTTGGTGCCCTTCAGAAGACTTGCATGCCTTAATGTCAAAAAGAGCAGGTCTAGCATCAACTCCTTCACCTGGTCCTCGGTCCAAGGATGGAAAACAAAACCCTCTGAGAAGTCTAAAGTACAGTTGGGCTGGCTCATCTACATTCTGTATATTTCCACCCAAATTACAGGGTTCTATATTTCATCTTTCAGAAGCCAGCCTCATGTTGACAGTGGCGTTTCAGAACAGACAGAAGGGAACAGGCACAGTGGCAGCAGCTATGAAGCCAGAGTCGTTGCTAGGAGAGTGTTCTGGTGAGCTTGCCTGGCCCAGTTTTCTTACTGGCCGGCTCTTCAGCTCTTTCACTTTGCTCCATGCCCACGGTCCTCAAGACTATCATGTCTCAGGGTCCTTTGTACTGACCACGCCCACTGCCTGAAATACTCTTTTCTACAACTTTGCTTTCCGTCCCTCTTTTACCATAGCTACCGAGATAAGTGAGGGGAGCTGGGTCTACCAGTCATCAGTCACCTTACTGAGGAAGAAGAGCTGAAGGAATCAGAGACCTCCCTGACCCCTTCACCTTTCTTTTCTCCTCCCTAGGCACCTGCGATTGTGAACTGAGGACTCAAATAAAGCATGCAGGAAACAGTCAAGAAGCACCAGGCGAGCTAAAGTTTGCCTAGCCAGATTGAGATCCCCCACTGAAAAAAATCAGGGCTGGGGGAATTCAGGCTGACATCAAGGTTGGAAGTGGAAGGGCTAGACCGAGGTGTACAGCATCTCTGATGCAGATGAGGGAAGGCTACCAAGTCCACCGTACCTTTCTATGCCGCTGAGCTTGTGACGGTGCTTCCGGGACATGAGCAGCCCACCACCCCAGGCAGCCTGCAAGGACAGAAAAAAGGCAAGAGGAGCTGTGATCCTGAAGAATCTAAAACCAAGCTGGGCATGGCTATAATTCCAGCTCTAGGGAAGCGGAAACAGGCAGATCTCTGAGTTCAAGGCCATCCTTGCCTACATCCTTGCCTTGACTTCCAGGCCAGTCAAAGCGACACAAAGATAGATAACCTATGGAATAAGTCCACACTGACAATTCTGGTTGCACAGACGGCAGGCTCTGCATCACTTACTATTTCTTTATATAAACTTCCTCCAGAGAATGTCTTAATGATCTAGAAAAAGTGGGTGGAGTTTGTGGTGGCTGTGGATCAAGACCCAGTAGCCCAAAGTGCTGTGGGAAGCCAGGGATTCTCTGAGCCCAACACATTTCTCTCCATTACCATGGAGGTCTTGAAGGCTGTTTAAAAGGCAGGCGCAGCCGCCTGCCTCTTCCAAACCAATCCTGAGATACTCAGAAAGCACCAACTCCTGCTGGGTTTGGAGACCCCACAAAGTTCCAGTCATAGCAAGACACTCTTGTGGGTACCATGGGACATGTTTTACTGGATAGCCTGGGATAGCATGGGACACAGCACAGCCTTTGTTAGCCATTGGTTCAATAGTGGGACAGACTTTCCTATTGTCTATTTCCAGGAAATCACATCCAGTAAGAGAATAGACAGAAGGGAGGGAGAGAGAGAGAGAGAGAGAGAGAGAGAGAGAGAGAGAGAGAGAGAGATAAGGCAGGAAAGAAGAAATAAAAGGCTCCAATCACATATGTAGGAGTGCACACTTGCTGTTCCTGGGAAACTTTGAGACTAACTCTCAAAGTTGCTCATGTCTTCTGTGTGCTTCCTGTTTTCCGGCATGCAGCATATAGGCATTCTTAGAAGTGTCAC
The DNA here is from genome assembly GCA_902168325.1 of Peromyscus nudipes. Taxonomy (NCBI): domain Eukaryota; kingdom Metazoa; phylum Chordata; class Mammalia; order Rodentia; family Cricetidae; genus Peromyscus; species Peromyscus nudipes. Next base: position 38,655 of record CABHPH010158499.1, on the reverse strand, counting down.
AGACGGGGGTGCAGACAAGTGACTGAGTGTTCACACACATGGCCACTTTCTGTGTGCTATGTATTATTTCTCTCTCTCTCTCTCTGATATCAACTATATTTTACTTTGCATCCATTCCTCCAAATAAAGCAACCAGGGGAGGCACGGCTCATCACAGTAGATTCTAGAAGGAGCCACACCAGACAACTACTGGGCAGTAAGGACCCGGGATGAATCCCAGAGGGAGACCAGGTTCTGTGGCCGGTACTATTCATGCATGGCTGGCTGACAAGTGGGGAGGGCAGGAACTAACGTGTAGAAAGAGCCAGGGCGCGTGTTCAGAGCAGCTGGAGGCAAAGCAGAACGCAGGGCTGTTTCTGCCCCTGAATAGGACAGGGCTGTGTATGAACGAGGGCACTTACGTCGACGTGGAGCCAGAGGTTGTATTTCTCACAGATGTCTGCAATCTCCTGTATTGGATCAAAAGCCCCGTAAACAGTGGTGCCTGCGGTTGCGTTGACATAGAGGGGAACATATCCCTACAAGGTGAAAGAGATAGCTGATTAGTGGATTTTAAAAAAATATATTGTTATTTGTGTGTGTGTGTTGGGGGGGGGGTGCCAGTACCCTCAGAGCATAGGAAAGGATTTCAGACACCTTAGAGCTGGAGTTACAGGTGGTTGTTAAGCCTGGTGTGGGTGCTGGGAATGAAGCTCTGGTTCCGTGGAGGAGTGGCATGCCCTCTTAACCACTGAGCCATCCCCCCAGTCCCTTTATCTGTGCTATCTAACCTCATCTGCTCATTTCTACGGGAAGTGGAAGGCAACAATATTCATTTCTAACAGTGAGCCGAGCTGGTGTGGATCAGAGCCACAGCTAGAAGTATTCTTGTTCATTCATTCATTCAACAGGGTTATTTTGTTTTGTTTCTTCTGAGTGACTTTTACATGCCAGGCCTTTTGGTGCTGGGAACAGAACACAGCTTTGTTTAGTAGAGTTTTTTGAGCTGGATTTGCCAAGTACTGTGAGCCATCTGCCGGGGCGCGGGAGCACTTCGCTAAACAGCGTCCCAAGATAAAACTGCACTTATTAAAATGAGATTAAATCTAACAAGAAATAGGCAAAAAATTCAATTTGTCTGAATTTTTCTGAATCCCAGGTAGTTGATTTATTAAAGAACATCAAACTGATGCCTTGACATATAGTGATTTAATGGCTGATTCTTCATTTTACACACACACACACACACACAAAATGTATGTCTTGTAGACTCAGCTTTGAGGGCAAAAGGTGGAAAGAAGTGAGTATCTGAGATAGGAATCTGAGAAATAAAATTATCCTAGTATCAAAATTTTTCACTGTATAGGTCAGAAACAAGTCATTTTTAAAAAGGTATTCACTGAGCTGGGCGGTGGTGGCGCACGCCTTTAATTCCAGCACTCGGGAGGCAGAGGCAGGCGGATCTTTGTGAGTTCGAGGCCAGCCTGGGCTACCAAGTGAGTTCCAGGAAAGGCACAAAGCTACACAGAGAAACCTTGTCTCGAAAAAACCAAAAAAAAAAAAAAAAAGTATTCACTGAAGTTTCAGATGTATCAAATCACACATACCTTTTGCTTGGCTTCAAGAATTTTTGCCTCTAAGTCAGCTGGAATTATCTTCCCCCTGTAATTGTTATAAAAGAAAGACATTAAAATAAAGAATCAACAAGATTATACAAGGAAAAAAAAACCCTTATCATCAGCAGCAAAAAGTAATTTAATTGGATATTTTCAACAGACCATTAGTAGCTTGGCACACTGTACTGAGTCAGTCCTTAAGCACAATAAAACAAATTTAACAGATGAACACATTTAATACATCAAGAACCTAATGCTCACTTCCCCTGCCTACCTTTCATTGCACTTTATCAAAATCACGTTGTCGGTTCCGAAGCCAAGTGCAGCCCCAGCTTTCTTTATGGAATAGTGACTCTGCAACAGATGGAGGCTTGGGGTTAAAAGTCAGATAGTCCCTTAAAAAACCACCACAGTCTACAAGTCAGAGTCTCCAACTCACGTGTTCTGAGGTGAAGAGGACGAGTTTGGGCACAGCCGCCATACCCTTTGTCTTAACTTCCGGAAAGTACTTGTAGCGAGCGGCCATGATGCTGTACATGTTCGATATGGCTCCCCCTATCAACAAGCAGACACGGCAGGAGATTGCTGGGGCTCTGTTGTGTTTTCAACACAAAGGTTGAGCTGATGTTTCAAGAAGGGAAAGGACAGTATCCTGAAAGTTTTGCTGGCTTCCTTACTCTTAGGGACTTTCCTCTGGACCCTTTGCTTTGAGACTTGAAGGGGTTAGTTACACTTATCTCCAAAGCTATGTAGGCAATTCTGATGGAGATGACTCATGTATTTCAGTGCCTATCCAAAGCCTATATAGAATACAAGAGGCAGTGGTAGCAGCTGCAGAAACATGGTAAGTTACAGCCTCCCGGCTTCCGTCTTCCATGTAATCTCTTTACTGAACAAAGCGGAATCTGCTCCCTGAGTTCAGAAAGACAGAAAAAGAGTAATGGAGCTTGCACAAAGAAATAGTGCATCTCTTGGTTACCGGCTTGGGTAGCTCTTCAAAGAATAGCCAGGCTGAGTTAGTGAGTCTAGGAGAGGTCTAAGCTTATTTAAACAGACAAAAACTCACTCCTGTTACTCTAAATAAAGATACAAGAAGAAATGAGGTAACTATCCAAGTCTAGCCAACACAAGCTAGTCACTTTGGCCTTCCCTCAGTTCCCTGAGAATGAAATAGGCAAATCAGTGGTCTGCTGGAGCTGCCTGGCCAATTGTATTCTTACACTGCCTCTAACACCATCTATAACTGCTTCTTACCCCCCAAGAATAGCTGCCTTTGTTCTAAAGATTTTTTATTGTATCTACTTTGAATTAAAGACTAAAGTAGATGCAATATTTGGGCTGAAGTCAGTTAGTTGATAATCGGATTCACTGATCCCTAGTTTTGCTATCGTCAGAAGAGCACCATTTAGCATGACCCAGACACAGCCTGGGTTAGTTAGTTCACAGGGTGGGTAGCGTTCTTGCTAGCCTTCATTCTGACAAAGATAGGGAGGCAGAAGTTAACGATCATTGACTGTAAGACATGCATATATGCAAATGTCACAATGAAACCCATTCATTTCTATAATTGACCTATGTTGGTAATTTTAATAAAAAAAGAAAAGATCCACATTGGCAGTATCGAAGGCAACCAATTACAGGGAAGAAACCTACCAGGAGAAAATATGCCATCACCATCTTTACTTGACCATCCAACGATCTCCCTCATCTTCTTAAGCGTGATCTGCTCCATGAGGACAAACACGGGCGCAATCTCATATGTAAACCTGGAGTGGAGATGAGAGGAAGAAGGAAAACGAAGAAATAAGCCTACTTACTGGATGAACACGGACCGTCGGTTCAGCAGTTGGAGCTAGGTACTAAAAAACGGATGCTCAAAAACCGCTAAAACGATGTGCTTCCTGAAATCACGTGTCACCAGTCCTAAAGTGTCAAAAATCAGCCCGGGTTATCAAGAGAGGTGGCAGGAAGTCTGCTGTGAGATATTTCACCAGCAAAAGAGAGTCTCACCTGTCTCAGGTGTGACCCACCCAGAGGAGAGGATTCACCATCACTATTTGTAGGGCAGTGCAAATGTTAATTTGAAAAACTGCATATTAGCTTCTACTTACAATTGGTTGAGCCTTTTTTTTTTCTTTATTAAAGGACTGCCAGTTTCATGCTTATAGGCAGGGCTAACGTCTATCTTTTAGAAACAATGTAAACATTTGAAAGCTGACTGTGAAGATAATTGGGAATATTGACTCGTGTTTTAAAGATCTCAATGTAATTATCTACATGTTCTTTCTTCTAATAATCCCTAAGGACAACCATGTATCTATAACTCCTTGGAGTCAATGTCTGCCAAAAATAATTAGAAGTGATGATTTTCTAATTACAAATTATAAATAACAAGAAGACGGCCAACTTGCGTATGTATCTGACTGCGGGTATCAGATCTCCTGGCAGCTTGCCTCTGTCTCCCAACAAACAGATGTAAATGAAGCAAGCCATGTTCTTTTAAAAGAAGCTCAAAGCAGTGGCTCTGGCTGGTCAGACAATCATCGTAGATCAGGGTACTAAACAGGGTACAAGAGAAGTCGAGGAAGACCATCCACAGAAAATTGAGCCTGAAGACAGACTATATTTACTAAACTCTGAGGCTCTTTTTCTTGTTTTGGCTTGAACTTCTTGAGCTTTGGTGTCTGTAGGCTGAGCCAAGACCATCCTAGCTGAAAAGAGATGCCTAGATCAACCCAGCCAAGTGATACAGAAGGCACTGTCATCATTTAGGGGTTTGGGGTTGAATGCCAATGCCAAAGACTAATGGGAATCTTACTTAATGATTTAGAAAAGCTATTTGCAAGGATGAGATAACAATTGCTATAGGTAAAGCACAGGTGAAGCCACCGAGCTTTAATCAGGAGGAAAAAAAGCCGTCACATTAATCATGTGGCAGTACAAGACGACAAAAAAAGACCCAAGAGGATCCTCGGGGGATATGGCTGGTGGGAGGAGGAGAGGATTTTGTTTCAAAAGGAGTATGTCTATTTTCCTTGAGGGGGGAGTCCCCTGAAAATTTGGGAGGAAGACCCTTGGAAAACATGTGTTCAGTTACCATCACCTCTGGAGGTCACACTCATGCTTTGGTTCTGCTCTGAGCCCCATCACCGTAGCAACCAACACTCCCTCATGTCTGATGGCCTGATGAAGGAAGAAGAAGAGAAGGGTTCCTGGTTTAGCCTGGGATGCCGAGTGTAGCAAGAGGCAAACTCATGGGCTGCATCTCCACATTGTTGAACAAATGTATTATCTGTGGTTCCGCTGACTTTTGGAAATGTTTGAATGACCAAAGCATTCTCATGGTGAAGAGGAACTGGGGGCAGTCTGTGTGCTCAGATCTCACAATGTCAAATACCAACAAGAAATCTCCCTGGGTCAAGGAAAGGAACAGTGGAATCACACACTATAACAGCAAAACCATCTCAAGGCCTGGATGAGAGTTGAGTTAGAGGCAAGTCAGTATTAGATGGTCAGGTAGGAACCATGTTGGGGAGGGAGAATGTATGGGACTGAAAACCAAGGAGTTGGTTTGATGTGTGTTTCAGGATAGAATCCACTTAGCGCTCACATCTGTACGAATCAGTCTCCCTTGCTAAGGACCAAGAACATGGCCATTCCATTCAGGACAGGCAAGAAGAATCTAGAGCTCCCTTAGCAGACCATCTGGTCTCATGTACTTCTGAGTCCTTGTCTATGTTGGGTATGGTTCCTAAGCTTTCTTTCAGTTCTCTTCACCAGATACAGAGAGGCTGTTCTGCACTTCACTATCCCCTATGTTTGGAGGAGACAAAGATGTTATGAGACACCATCCCCAAGCTTAAGATGGACACTTACTAGGGTGAATGCAGCATTTGGCCCTTGCCTTGAGCTGCATCTTGTTTGAGAGTTTCTGCCTTGGCCTGGGGGACCAGTTATCTCACAGCTAGTACTGTGCTGACCCCCAAACTTAGTGCCCATATCTTTCCTTTCCTAGAAGCTTTGAAAAATCTTTTGAAGGACAAGAGCTGTGTGTGCCTAGGACAACTACAAATTTGAAAGTTTTCTCTGGATACTTCCTGGTCATGGATGTTGATTCATAATCTGAGAAATGGGCCAATGAGATGTTTCCTTCCAGATACTTCTGACCCTGCCTTCCATTTGGGATCATATTTGTAATTATAGTGAGAGGGATCTAGATCAGTAGCCCTTGACTTCATTGCTTCAGAGACCCCTTTAGGAACCCTAGGAAAACTATAGCCCCTATCTCCAGGTAAAAGGTGTGGGTATACACATTGTTTTATGTACAACTGTAAGAAATTCTTCCCCTTACACCTTGGACCCCAGGTTAGACACCCCTTCCCTAAATGACAGGTGAAGGATGAAGTCAAGAGACCAAAGGTCAATGCAGATCCAGAAGAAGGCAGTGGGATGCTGGAGTCACAGTACACGGTTACGTTTCAGGATCCAAGATCAGTATAGTTGCTCTGCAAAAGGCCTTGGGCTACAGCGTAAGAAGGTGGATTGGAAGTAAGGATTTAAAACAGCAAGATGTGAGGATGCTAAGGGAGGATTCTGAGTAGGGAGGGAGGTCAGGCCCTCGACCAGCACCTCACCTTGCTGGTGAGATGTACTCAGAATTAGAGTAAACTGATTGTCAAGATGCAGTCTGCCGGTCATTAACTACACTGGCTGTCTTTTCTGTCCCCACAGTCTGTTTAGAGTTTTGCTTCACCAAGACCAGGGACTGTCTTTACTAGCTTCCTCGCGCACAATCGTGGGGCTAGCTATGGCCCAACAATTGCTATGGGAAGTATTTTGTGTGACTTCTGAGATTTTTTTTTTTTTTTTAGTGGTAATGCTATGTCTCAGGTTCGCCTGCCTCTGCTATGCCTGCCTGTCCGGCTTCCTTCTCTTCCTCAGTCCATCACGCCCTCCTGCTTCCCTGAGTTTTGAAACAGAGAGTAACCACTTGAACTCCAGCAATCAGCATACAATGCAAAGTAACTTTGTAGCTGGGAGCTTTACGGTATAATATGAACCAGAAAGGCTCAAAAGAACCTGGATTTTCTGTGACTTCAACAAAAGACCCTTCCACACTGGCTGTTGTCACAGTCTTCTTAGACTTCCTCTCTCTACAGATGTGGCAGGTGACATAAATAAGGTACTTAAGGGGAGCTTAGGGAGGTGTTCTTTTGTCCAGAGATGGCAAGAGTTAGAAACTAGAGCCAGGAGGCTGTGTGTGCCTACCTATCCTGGGGGTGTGGGTGTCTTGTATGCTGTCGGCACTTAGGACTGGGCCATTGGTAAGTTCTCAGAACCACTCTGTAGGGAAGACATCACTGCCCCTGCTTTTCCTGATGGAAAGATAGAAACTCAGAGAAACACTTTGATTCGTGGGAGATCTTGGTTGTCGGTTCAGGGTCAGAAATCCCAGTCCTTTATGCCTCAGCTCTTTCTTCATGACAAATGGGAACGGCTTGTTGCAGGGTCTGCTCTAACAGCTTGCCCTCAGTGTATGGTGACTAATAAGTCCACGGGAAATTTCTCCAGTGCAACTTCCATGAAAACAAAGCAATAGATGTGCGAGACCCTCAAGCTCACGGCAAAGAAGTGCAGCAGATCTTGCTCTCACAATTACGTATTACACCAGGTGCTGTTGCTTATACAACCTACACAGTTGTTCTTGGTGGACTTGCTTTGAAAGAGAAGAGGGTTACACGCCAAGAACAGCTGTGCACTCCCAAAGTTTTTGCTGTATCCTCATCGATCCTTGCCTGGGAGAACAGGTCCCAGAGCTGCACGCACACACTGGTATGAAAGCATGGACATGAATGTTCTTTCTTTGCTAACCAGTCAGATGCCCGACACGTCCATCTGAATGGGGATATCGGATCATTCTTGGAAAGGACTTTCCAGAAGGTGGTAATTACACTTTCGCCAGTGCTACCCAAACTCAATGGATGTGGGTCGGTGGGGGGCGGTGGGGAAGAGGTATGAGCATATCAGTAATTAAATCACAATTGGCCAGAATAAGGCTCTCCTGCCAGTCTCTCCCAGGCTTATTTGGAACAGTGTTCCCAGCTGTTCAAGGAATTGTCACAGGGAGCAAATGTACCTGTGTGCCTGTGATTCTGCCACATGTCACGATCTTCCAGGGCACCTGGCTGAGGAGACTGTTGAGAGAACAGTTATCACTTCCTCACACAATGCCTGTCCCCAGAGCTGACAGGAACTCTTTCACTATTTTAAATAACCTTCTCTATCGATCTGTTGGAATGGAATCATATTTTACAAATACCTCCTGTTCAGTGGAGAGGCAATTACTATGTGTCATTTAGCTGGCTTGGCCTTGACCTCAGATGGCTGGGACATATTTTAGTGTTTCATGGCTCAGCTGAGCTGAGGGAAGAGTCAAGGACTTTGACTTTATGAATATAGACCAGAAGAGGGGAAAAAAGAATCCATGAGAGTTTTCTGGTTCAAGCAAAGCTTTTAAGAGAGGATTTAATTATAAATGGTTCAAAGGGGTGAACTCTTTATTTACCTTGATATTGACTACACATATATTAGAAGCTACAGCCAGAGGCTACAGAACACATATTTACAGACTGGTGAATGCAATGTCTGTATCACTACGGACATTTTGGTCTTGCTGAACATGTACCTTTTGGGGAGTCAGGGGAGATCAAACCTATGGCCCAGTAAGTGATCTACCCCTGAGCCACACCCCCAGCCCAGATGCATACTCACCCTTCTCTCGGCTTTTCTCACTTACTTCCTAAATTGCTGGGTTAAAACAAACAATGTGTTTTCTAATTTAAGTTGTTCCTTCCCGTTAGATGCTACAATTAAGCATTAGTGTATTTTCTTCTAGTTATAATTAGTATGTTATGATGTTTGTGCTTGTTGATAACTATTTTATTCTACAAACCATAATAGAGCAAAGACGGCGAAGGAGGGCTTTATGTTTGAGGGAGTTACGGGAGGCAATTGCATCTCTGACCTGAATTCACGCTGTGAAGATGTCGTGACTCTTGAGCAGGGAGTGTGAAGCCACTTTCATTTTCCAATCAGTTGAATTTTTATGCCTTTTACCATGAAAGGCTCCACTTGCCCTATTTACTTTTAAATTTTTGCCTGAATTTCTGCGTGCAGTTTTAATATTTTGAGTCGCAGCATTAGGCGGCCTTGGGATGCGCATGAGCAATCCATAGTTTAAAGCTGCCCTTTTGGTTTGGTAGCTGGTTTAAAAGAAACAGATTGCCCTGAGCTTTAATAAGCAGTGTTCTGTCTCCTGTCAAGTGGCGCTTCTCACAATCCCACCCATTCACCTAAGTTCATTTTTCAGAATCTATCTACTTTGCAACCAACTTAAAAAGTGTGTCGGGGGCTGAAGCCCAATGGTAGAAAGCATGCTTAGCATGCCATAGGCCTGGGTTCGATCCCCAGCGCCACAGAGTAACTCACAAATAACAAATAAATAGCTTCTCAACACTGCAGCAGTGACAGATACCCCTGAGGTTCTTATGTAGTTATTATTAAATTATTGTAATAAATTTGCTTCATTAATTTACTTTGGATACTTTAATTGAAAGCTATGGCACTGTCTGGATGGAATTGATAGCGGTAAAAGACTGTCATTAGTGTTGAGGGAGAAGATAATTATCCTTAAGCTATGGTGACCCTCCATATCTTGTAATACATTCTTACCCCCAAAGGTACAGGACATTTTGTGTACATGTGTACAGGGAATTTTGGGGTGAGTGTTGAGACTACCCAGGCTGTACTTGTACCTTTAAAATCTTGAAATAAGTTTCATATAAATTTGCAGAACCAAATGAAAGTGTTGTCTACATAAGAAGCTGAGGTTTCCAAGTGTTAAACTCAGCAAAAAACCACCAGTTATTCTGAAATGAAAACGTGCGATAGCTGCAGTAGATGAATGCTGTTGTAGAATTTTTAGTTAATCAATAGGTTGATCAAACTGATTGGTGGTTAATAGTAGCTTCATTATGGAGGAAATACAGCCTAAGTGGTAAGTACCAATGTGCTTGGGTGGAAAAGGAAACTAAAATCATAGCCCAAAGCATGACCTTTTAAGAGGTACATTCAGAGAAACAGTCTGTTATGTAAGTTCACATAGACATTCAAAGCTAATCGTTTCTCACAAGCATGCTCTTATTACGTTATTCAAGAAGAATAGTTTTTTACTTTGTGAAAAATCTAAAAGATTTTATGAGAAAAAAGAACTGTAAGAGAACAGAACCGTCAGAGTTGAACTTTTTAACAACAAGCCATATGCATCATGTATGCTTACAGGAAAAGAATTCACGAGACTCACATATTGGTATTGGCGGTTGATGTCAGCCATTCGCCGGCTAAACCAATGATATCCAAACCAGTAGAGAGCTGGTTGAAAAATCGAGGATGACCTAGAATGGCAACAGGCAAGCATTAAGGCAAAGCCAGATTTTTTAATCTATCACCAGAGCAAAAGGGCTGGACCACATGGATGTAATCTCCATCCTATGGTCTGCTAGAGTTCTCCAACGGTACTGGAGAAGGAGAAATTAGCACCAATGATACCCTCAGATGTCTATGTTTCTAAGGAAGCATGTTTTTAAATTCAAAATTGAAAATTTTTTGGGTCAAGGATGATGGCTCATTGGTTAAGAACACTGGCTGCTCTTCCAGAGGACCCACGTTCAATCCCTAGCACTCACATGGTGGCTTATAACCAACCATCTGTAACTCCAATCTCAGGTGATCTGATGCTCTCTCCTGACCTCTGTGAACACTGCATGCACATGGTACACAGGCATGCATATACATTGTACTATATGCAGGCAAAATACCCATACACACAAATTAATAAAATAAAAAACATACACCCCAAAACTGAGACTCATAAAATGAACTGTGCTTTCCAATACTTATTTGTTGACTTTCAGCTGAGCTCTTTCGTCACACTTATTTCTTCAATTTTAAGAAAGGATGTAGTAGCATTCTGTGTGGTGATGCACATCTGTGATCTCGGCACTTGGGGGGTCAGAGGCAAGAGGATTGTGAGTTCAAGGCCAGCTTGGATTACAAACGAAGATCCTTTCTTAACTACCTACTGAGGGATGTCATAGTTCTTATTCTTTTCATATCTATTGCAACTTTTAATTCACTATCCCAAGGATTTTAAGTTCCATGTTGAGATTGGCTAATGGAGAGGAGGCTGTGGGCCTCAGAGTTCTGTGGATCAAATCAAGCCCTTCGGGGAGGGGGGTTTCAAGTCAGACCTGATGCGGAGACTGCCTGCCCGCCACTCTCTGGGTCTCTGGGACAAATGTGATGTCAAGCTTCACAGTTCTTTGCCCATCTAGAGTTAGGTGCCCATTAAAGGAATGGAGCTAAACAGATGAAGAGCTGAGCTGATCCAGCATTCCCCCCCCGCCCCCCCCCCCCCCCCCCCCGTGAGTAGGCAGATCGGTCCTCACTCAGTTCCTGAGCACAGAAACACTTACATTTTGCAACTCAAAAGTCTCATGCAGCCCAGAGTGTGCCTCAACTGGCCTTGCCCTCAGCAAACGTATGACCATTGCCAAATTTTTGCTAACTTGATGTTCCCTCAAAACTCAAGTCCACATCAGCAGGCTTGGCTCAGCTGTCGTGAAGGAGTCACCACAATAGACTATCCTGGGAATGTGAGTGACAGAGGACAGTGTTGGGGAGATTTGCTGACTGCTGTGTTTCCAGTGGAAACTGCCTTGTCTGTGAATAACTGTCAGAGAGCTAGTGGTTGAATGTTCCTGGTCTAAGTCTCCTCCCTGAGAACCTGCTCTCCCCTCATTGTCCTGGGAGAGGATGGGTCATTTTTCTTCAGGAACATGGTTGCTGGTAGGTGTCCGCAGTCAGGTGGAAGGCCCCACACCCGGCACATTCAGGCAACACTAATTGGACTCAGAAGGTTATAAAAAAGAAATAAATGCTGGGTGGTGGTGGCACACACCTTTGATCCTAGCACTTGGGGAGGCAGTGGCAGGCAGATTTCTGTGAATTCGAGGCCAGCCAGTTCTACAGAGAGAGTTCCAGGACAGCAAAGACTACACAGAGAAACCCTGTCTTGAAAAAAAATAAAATAAAAATAAATAAAATGAAATAAATAAAAAGACAACTTGAAGGTAGGAGTGAGACTTTTAGGGGAGGCAGGGAGAGTGGGAGGGGGGAGTTGGGGTGGTTGTAATTAAGACACATTGTCAAATAATAAAAACATTCTAAAGAAATACTTAAGTCGAAATCCACTGAAGTATATATGGTGCTCACTTGAAAACTTTAGAAAACAATTCTTTCATCCTGAGCTAGTACTGGATTATAAATAAACTCAATCACTGTATTTGATACGGCATCAAAGCCACACAGCATGGCAGAAGAACACAAGACAGAAACTGATCCAAAGTGAAACAGTCTGTCCACTGAGATAAGCTGCAAAGGTCCCCCAAAACCCTTTATCAGATGATGGCTGCAGCCTCTGCCTCCAGGATCCTCTAACAGTTTCTAGCGAATAGCGGCCTCGGCCTCGTTTAGAGTCGGTTCCTTCTTCTCTTACTTCCTTCCTTCTCATCTCTTGCTCTGTCTGTTACTTTGTAGATAGGTCTTGTTGCATAGCCCAGACTATCCTCAGACCCGGGTCTTCTTAACTTTACCTTTTAAGTATTGGCTTATAGGCACACGCCAGGTCCAACCCCAGATTTTGATTTTAATTATGACAGGACACTGAGTAACGCAGGAATTAATTTCAAGTAAGGGAAGAAAGTCATTTTAAAGTAAGGTTTTCCAACAAATAAACTGCAAAGAAGAAAGATGAAGGAAGAAATCTATTGCATGGGATGTGGGGACCTAACTGGATCCGGATTCAAGAGAATTGAAACAACCTGCAACAAAAGCCCTTCTATATTCATGCAGCAATTGAATATTTCATAGCATTAAGGATCTTAAGTGTTGTTTTTTTGCAGCTGGAACACTGACATGATTTTTAAAAGAAATTCTTGAAGGTACAGATACGTGTTGATGCAATAATATTCTGATGGGGACTTGCTTCCATACAATACAGAAAAGGGGTCAGGGTGAAGTGATGTCGGCAGGAGCTGGGGACAGTTAGAGCTGGGTGTTGGGTGCAGGGGTTCATTATTCAGTTCTCCTTTGGTATAAGTTCAAAATTTCCATAATGAGAAGTTAAGAAAAGAACCAGCCAGCAATCCATAAGTGGCTGCTCTGATTGAAGGCTGCCTGTCCCTGCGTCAGTTTATGGAAAATCACGTGCTGCTCCTTTGTTAATTCGTAGAACAGTGTCAGATGCCACCGTATCCCTTCTTAGACTGTACCTGGAGCGGTATGCTTCATTACTAAAACCCAGCTCATTATTTTGGCACTAATATCCTTCAGAATGTTTTTCATGTGTGTCAGGGGGTTAGTCTATCATTTGAAGGTACACTCAAAGTTATAGGCCAGCAACCAGGAGCTGAGTATTGATACAGCAGCAATGATGTCCTTTAGCCAGTGCCAACCCTGTGAAGGGCAGCAGAAAGTTCCACGCGGTGTGGAAGATTATGTACTCTATAAATGCAAATGTCTGCCTCTGGAAGCTGCTGTGCCAATCAGAAGTGGATGGCCGCAGACTAAACATCTCAGTGGATTCATACAATGAGCTAATGATATGCAATGAGCTAATGATATGCTTTCTCTGACCACAGGGGTGAGATGCTATCATGACACAATTCTGTGTTTTCTTTGGGAGACATTTTGGGCCTTAATGGATGGATAGATAGATAATAGATAGGTAGATAGATAGATGATTCTCTAACACGAAGGAAGTGTGTAGAGCAAACTGATGAGCCACAAGCACTGGCCACAGCAAGTCAAGCTGAAACAGGGAATGCTGATTCTCCTCTAAGCCAGCAGAACAGCACTTCTCCTCAGGAATGAGCTAACCATCAGACCAAGAGGATGCTAGGGGAGCTGAACCGAGAAGTGCTTTCTTCAAAAACGACACAGACTTGGTGCATGGGATTGAGTCCGGTCTATCCAGAAATTATAAAATGAGACTATACTCAGGCCAGTGGGGTTGGCTGGCCTCAAAAGCTGCTTGGAATTCCTTCTTTAAACAGCTTCTCTGATTAGCCTCATTAGTTCATTAGAACAATTTGTTTCCGACATCCGGTCATCTTACTCAGCTTCATCGCCACCAGCCTCTCTGATCGTGACCTTCAACCTATCTTCTAGGGGTTTAAATGAGGAGAAATAAAGGTAGAGAGAGAAAGAAGCAGAAAGCATAATATCACTCCATTCCTCACCTCAAGGCTTCCCCCTGTGATGGCAACTGATGCCCAGGACCCCAAATCCCCGAAGATCGGTCTGCCTAAGGTCCCGGTAAAGCCAGGCTGGGAGGGGAAGAGAGTTGCCAGGCAGAGAAACTGTTCTTTATTTCACTGCTAAGAAACAGCTCATGCAGAGGTTTTAAGCGTCTTTGAACTTGGGGTGATTGAGAAGTAACCACTTGAGTCAGGTCTGCTGATTAGACAGGACTTAGGAAAGGGGAAGAGGGGCGAAAAGACAATCTCTAAGTAGGAAATAGGACTTGGTGACTCATTTGGAATAAGTGGGGGAGAGAGGGAGAGAGAGGGAGGACAGGAGGGAGGGAGAGAAGGGGGAGATGTTCTTTTGGGTGTTCTGGATTGAACTGTACTCCTCAAAAAGATGAATTCAAGGCCCCATCCCTTGTTCCTGTGACTATGACTCTACTTGGCAATTGGATTTTTGCAGGTGCAAACAAATTAGACAGGCCACTCTGCATTGGGGTGGTTCTTAATCCAAAGGAGGGGACGTCCTTTTGTGAAGAGAGACTATGACAAACACCCACAGGGGAGAGGCCATGTGGAGGGAGGCAGAGGCCACAGTGAGGCGTCTTTTCTGAGAGCCTTCAAAGGAAGCACGGCTGGCTCTGCTGACACCTTGATTTTGAAGGCTCAGCCTCCCAAACTGTGAATGAATAAATCCTCATTGTTTTTGATAGTTTGTAACAACAACCCTTAGAAAGAAACTGACACCAAAAGAGAGGGAAACGGGCCAGTTCCCCAGTGCACGTGACAGGTAAGGGAGGTAGGAGTCCCCAGAATGAGGTAGACCTGAGGAAAAAAGTTCTTTTTAGGTTATGAACAGCCTTAAACAAAAACAAACAATAAAATGAACTATTACTATATATCTGTACCGTTTTTTTAGTTTTAAAAGAAATGAGCTTTTGCCAGGGCTGCTGCTGCATCCACTGTGGCTCAGGACGACCTTGTGGTCACTGGGTGCCTGCTGTCCCTCCCTCCCCAGGACAGGGCCTCTTCAACATGATCTGGCTATGCTCCTGACCAGCTTGGTGAGATGAATGGTCAACCCGTCCTTCCGCTTACCTGTACGAACCCCGTACTTTAGAGTGTCTCTGCAGTCAACCAGGATCTGTTCCAGAGACTCAGGGTGGTCGGACAGCTCCAAATTAAAGCCCTCCATTCCTTCCAGCAACTGGTGTGGGTGGTGGAAGTCCAGGACCTTGGTGGAGCGGTCAAAAGTCTTACGGACGTAGTTGAGGAGTATGTCCACCACCTCCAGCAGGAACTGCACAGTTTGCTCCTCCCCATTCTTAGCTGGAAGCAGATCTAAGCAGAGAAGGGAAGCCAAAGAGTGATTACCACCTGCCTCACACCTGTGTTTCCCGGGTCAGCCTCTAGAGGGGCTCAGTTGCTTTCCAGGATAGGGATCTGCATCAATCTTTGGATACCCAGTCCCCAGAAGGATGCACTTCTGCCCACACAAAAACATTTGATGCATTCCAAGCACTTTGCATACTTCCGGATAGTCAGGATCACTCATATGGAGGAGGAGTGGTGTGCTTAGAGAAACCTTGAGCGGCCGACCCTGGCAGCTGTCCATTTGCTGAATGGACACCTGGGAGGAACATGATGTAAAGTACTTCTGTTAGCCTCCCAGGGACCAGGTGTCCCTGTGCATCTGGTTTGTATTAATGATTTGCTTGATCTGTGGGTAGTAGAAGGTGGGGCTGCTGTGAATATGGGGTCTAGAAGGTGACGGAGGGGACCATTGTCTTTCTGTTGACTTCATCCTTTGGGGACTAGATTTTTTTTAGGTATCTGGAGATGACTTGGGCTCTCAGCTCTACAGAGCAGAGTTAGAAAGAGGGGTGAGCAGGAAAAAGAAGAGCCGTTGGGGCCCCTGAGTGAAGTTTCCGGGAAAGCACAAGGGCAGGTTGTGTGGCCATCCACAGCATGGCTGTCTCAAGAGGTTTAATGAAGCTGTGGCTTCTGTGGTTCTGTGGGAGCTGAGGGAAGGGAAGAGAACCTATGAGCTTCTGAGGAGGACCTGGTAAAGCACCTCCCAAGGCCTGCCACTGCAGAGCCAGCAGGACCTAACAAAAGACCTTTGAAGGGAAAATGAGTCTCCCGTCTTTGGTCATGAGGTCCCGATATACAGCTTCCCACAGCTGGGTTGGGTGTCTGGCAGTCGGTAATCTTGGAGGATAAATGAATTAAGAGAATCATTCGATTTTCTGATGGAAAGATTCCTTTAGGTTCTGAGATTCTGTGAGTCCCTATTTGTCTCTGGGAGTGTCTTTAGAACTGAACGATTTACAGACTTCCCTCACCTACCTTTCAAAGCAGCAGGGACCTGGGCAAGAGGGAAGGAGGGAGTCTGTTCCACACACAAAGGTCAGAAAAACGGTTTTGTGAGGGTTCAGAGAGTAACGGTATTTCTTAGTGAAAGAAGTAAAATTTCAGGCGGGAAAATCAAGACGCTCAAGCGAGGCACCCACTGGCTAGGTTGGGTGGGGCTGTGGAGGGACTACCTTGAGCAAACAGGTTGGAGAAGTCGGTCTCCGTGCGCCTGAAGCGGGCACCCTGGTCACTGTTTTCACAAGAAAGCAGGTTCTTGGAGGACTGCCTCTCCCTGAAGGCGCTCACAAGGCGACTCTTCTCTTCCAGGCTATTGGTCCTTTGCAAGAAGCCTAAAGCACAAGAAGGTAGGTCAGAGAGACTAGGGACTACCCAGCTACCAAAGGCCGGCTGCCCAGCCCAGCTCACCCTCCGAGCAGGGCTCTCGCTTTTGCTGAGAAGAGAAGCCACTGAGTGTCCGTGGCTTATATACAGTGACTCTGCACTGCTTGCCTTCAGGCGGGGAGGGGCTGTGTCAAGTGGCATCAGTGGCACCGACCCAGTCATGCAAGAGAGAAGAACAGCAAGTGAGCCCCAGCTCCTCTCTGAACGTGACAACAAACTGAATTGAGTTGACTGGACAGCTTCCACTCCAGTAACCCGCCCCAGGACGGGGTTTGGAAGGAAGGGACCCAGAGAGGATGCTGACCACATTGGGTTTGTTGGCTGTGGAACCAGTGGGATGACAGCTGAGGGAGCAGGGTGAAGACCGACAGAAGACGGAAGGGAGAGGACAGTGGAGGGAGGAGTGCGAGGGCAGCAGAGGGAGGAGGGTGAGGGCAGCAGAGGGAGGAGGGTGAGGGCAGCTGAGGGAGCTGGTTGGAGCAGCAGAGGGAGGAGGGTGAGGGCAGCAGAGGGAGGAAAGATAAGGTCCTGGAAGTTAAGGAAGATGTCATTTTCTGGCAGCAAGTAAATATAGGTATAATACTTTTGACTCAAATATGCAGTTCGGCCTTTCCTGAACCACCAGCCTCCACTGATAAAAGTATTAGAGACAAGACAAGAAAGCCTGAATGTCTTCCAGCCTTGACATAGGCTTAGCTAACTCTAAGTACTTATGGACCACTTGTAGAAGAGCAGCTTGTTATTTATTTGGAATGAGACAGATGATGTGAGACCAAGCTCCCATCCTCTAGGAGCTTCAGTCTGGCAGCTGCCCCCTCTGTTACAGTACGGACAGGAAGCTATCCAAGAAGCATACTGAAATGAACTCTGAACTCAGGCTGGGGTTCACAGCATCCCATCACTTCCCCTAAGAAGGAGAAGAAAGCTCACCTACCCATGATACACAGTGCAAATACCCCCAGCAGCACTCCAGGAAGCAGGGTTGAACCCAACAGACTGGAGTGCCTGCCAACTTGGAGCATGTCCCCCGACCCCCATCAAGTACTGTACCCTGCTCTCAAAGCTGTCTTTGTAGAAGCCAAGATCCTTGAGACATAATCAAGAGTCCAGAGCCAGGAGGCAGCATTCACTCACTAGAGGGCTGGAGGGTCCTGGCTTCTGGCATTGTTTCCTGTTGTCAAGAACAACGGTTATAGAGTATGTCTGGCTCAAGAAACCAAATCCATGTGGCTCAATGAAGGGCAGTCCTGCCCGTCTGAGACCCACTCTGTAGTCTCTATCATCTGGTTCAAGCTCCTCTTAGCTCAGAGAGGCTCTGCGAGGATCTAATTGCTTCTCCAGGAATGGTGTGGTAGAGGATGAAATTAAGTGGAGACGATACTGAGGTGAATGTTTTAACAATGGTCTAACAAGAGGTCCTTGCTAGGGGGTCCCTGAAACTTCCTGAAGCACCCTATATTCTCTCTTGCTCTGTTCCCCAGTCACCATATAGTGCTGGCCTGTGAGTAGCTGGTGCAGGGGAGAGAGCTTGCAGCCTGTGTTGGTTCACATCATAGATGGCTGTCCACCCACCCTCAAATGAAGATGAGCAGCATCTCCCTGAGAGGACTTCCCCCTCTGGCCTGGTGTGTGTTCTTCATTCTGATCCCCCAACTCAATGGCCAGGGCCCCAGTGAGCTGTGTAGAAAGAGAGAGCACCAGGCTCCAGATGGTTGCTTGCAAGGGAAGCTCCAAGCCAGCTGTGTGGCACAAAGACACATGGTCACCGGCACAGGGGATGCTGAAACCCAGCACCAAGCCACTTTGGGAAAGGAGCTCCTTTTTGATTTTTCTGGACACACAGCATCTTAAAAGATCTACAGTGTTCACAAGAAACCAGAGATATGGGGTGCTGGAGGTATCTCTTTAAAACAGGCTGTTGGTTAAAAACTTAGGGAGTGTCCCGGCAGCAAGTTTTGGACCTCTACAGAGGTAAGTGATGGAAGACCAAGAGACCAAGGGCGCGCTGGAGAACGGGCAGAGCCAGAACTTAGGCTTGCTTGCCATGGG
Source organism: Peromyscus nudipes (assembly GCA_902168325.1). Classification (NCBI taxonomy): domain Eukaryota; kingdom Metazoa; phylum Chordata; class Mammalia; order Rodentia; family Cricetidae; genus Peromyscus; species Peromyscus nudipes. The sequence goes on along the minus strand of CABHPH010158499.1, from coordinate 19,889 downwards.
AGTCTATCTAGGTCACCCAACCACGCCTGCAGCCACCCTCTAGCTCTTGGCAGGACCTTGGGTTTCTTCCATCTGATTACTCTCCCAGGGGTTCTGCCTCTAGAGCTGAGGCTATGACTAGGGACATTGTGGCCAGCCTTGCAGCTTCCTTCCCTGGAGTAAGAAGGAGGGGGATGTGGGTGGGTGGGTGAGAGCTGAATCATAGCAAAGCATGCAGCTGCTGAGGGGACCATCCAGGGTGATGGATTTGAAGGTACAAAGAGACTGTTAGATCTTTGGCTGTCAATCTTGTTGGTGTTAGGTCAAGAGGGTGCAAACCTCCAGGTGCGAAAAGGTGTGGGATGAAGGGAGTTCAGGAACGGGCTGGAGTGGGGGCTGTGGATTCTGGGTCAACACTAGCTGACGAGTGCACTCTACTTCCACTAGCTTAAAATGCAGAGTTGACCTGAAGTCAATGAACGAATTGAATCCTTACAATGTTTTTGTGTTCTATCAGCCTCAGGCCTGGTGGGAAGCCCCGAGGCCTCCAAAGGCACAGCATTTTAGTAAAGGGTGATTGTCCCACAGCACTGTCTCTCAGGCTGCAACTTCTCCCAAAGTGTGTGTGTGTGTGTGTGTGTGTGTGTGTGTGTGTGTGTGTGTACAGAGAGGAATCTCTTTAAGGATGACAGTCCCCACCTGCCATGCCCCAAACCTCTCCTTGGTGGCATGAGAGGAGATAAGAATAACAACCTAGAGCCTGGACTCCGGTCTCAATCAAGCCCCAACTTTATCCTGGCCTCTTTCCCTTTCAGGACATCAAGCCTGTCTCCATCAGGAGCATTTGGACCTCATCTTCCAAGGACCAGTAGCAAGAGCAGGAGGTGGCAGGTGGCAGGGTAGAGACCGTGCCTTCACACCCTAGTTCCCACAGGCCGGGGGGGCCCTAAGACAAAAAGTGACTTCACCTGGAACCTGTCCCTATGCGCGGCATCACATGGCCCAGGCAGACCCAAGGGGTCTTTTTCGTTCTGCTTGCCTCCGGGTTGCCAGTGACGGCAGCAGAAGGCTAGAGCCACGGCGCCAAAAGGGACCAGGCGGGAAACGGGCCATTAAGCCAGGAATGGCTGGGTGGGAGTGGGAAGGGGCTATTAATAGAACAAAGCTCTGGGCTGTTGACTGCCCCAGCGTAGAGACCGCTTCTGGTGTTGCCCACCACTTTTGCGTGCTGGGGACTGGGTCTCATCTCCGAACCGCCGGGTCCTATAACCACAGGGCTGGGCTTTTCCTACATAGGCGCTAGGTCTCGTTTTCAACTGAGCTCGTTTTCACCCCAGAGATGCAAGGACTATGCGCGGCCAAACGTGGAAGGTCGCCGATTTCCAAAGGCCCTAAAGAACCACTCTTCCCCATAGGGAGGGGGAGCTGGAGAGGCGGAGGGTCAGGCCTCGACAGCACCCACTCCCCTCGGGGTCCCTGAGCTCCCTAGACTGGGGGGCGGAGCCGCTCGGCTGCTATCTCACTCGCAGCAGCTGACGGATGGCTCTTTAATAAGCCCCTCGTTAATCTTCCCCCGCCTCTCCACCCCCTGCCCGGGGACACCCGTATTTTCTGGTCTGATAAGGCTAGAGAATTTTAGACGGTGAAATGTAGTCAGGAAAGCAACTCCTCATTGTTCAGCCGGAGCCACTCAGCTGTGTCCCTTCGAACAAATCTCGTTTTTTTTTCTTTAAAAAAAATTGCAACCCTTGGGCGTTTTCATTTCAGACCCTCTTGTTCCTTTTTCTATCCCCCACTCAGCTCTGTTTTCCTTCCCTGCTGGCAAATCGTGCTAGACAACCGTCCCCCACCCCCAGCGTCCTCTCCTTCCCTGCAGCTCTCCTCCCACACCTGCCCCCTCTTCCTTTCTTTCTGCGGCCGTCGAAGACCTGCAGGGCAAACAGTCTGGCCCACACGGCCTGCACTTCCCCTAAACAGGCCACCCAGGGCTGCAAGCAATCCTTTTCCTTTCTTGGGCCCCTGAAGCCTCAAGAACGAAATTTGAATCACGGTGACAAGTCGGTGCGGAAACCCTCAAGCTGGGGAGTTCACTTTCAAATGGGGATAGAGGATGGACTGGGCAACCACGGAGGGTCAGTAGCAGCCTTGATAAACATTGCGCCTTTGGTCTGCTTGCCCAGAAAATCAGACCAGTTGGCAATTTTTATGCAATTTTTACAGACTCGAGGGCAGAATGCAATAGTCCAAGCAGCCCGCAGCCGGCGGGGACAGCCTGGCTGCCGCTTGGGGGTGCTGTATCCTCGCTTCCAAGGCCTTATTGGGCGAAATGAGTCCCCGTATCTAAGCATTTTCTGGTTATTGGGTCTCCAAAAGAAAAGACCTCTCCAAGGACCGCCTCCACGGGGCGCTGGGACTGTAAAGCAGTTAGAACACCAGGTCCAAGGGCCAGAGTCCCCCTCCGGCCAGACACTCCTACAAACCCACTGGTACATTTGTCGCTCCATTCTGAGGAGACCCCCTCCCACAAGGGCCTGTTCACTTACCACAGATCTTCAGGCCCAGTTTTCTGGTGCATCCATGGGCTACGCCACACCAAGTATCATATGCTAGGGGCAGAGACAGGGAAAAGAAATTAGCGAGGTGCAGGCTGGAGAGAACTGGGTAGAGAGCAATGGTTTTGACAGGGCTGTGGAGGTCCTCTCCAGCGCATCTCAGGAAAAGCTCTGTTTTGGAAGAATAAGCAGCTACCTACATCTTTGGTTCACAGACAGAGCTCCCAGCTCTCATCAGGCTTCCTGCCTGCTGCTGCCTTCAGGTACTGAACTGTGTTTTGGAGTAGTGAGGCTCACAGCCATGGGCCCCACCCACAAGCGTCTCCACCAGGGCAAACGCTAAACACACACACACACACACACACACACACACACACACACACACACACGGCCCTGGCGCTTGTGTGGCTCAGCACCCACCCGCCAGGCCCAACCCCAGGACTCAGTCCTCCGACTTCAAGTCAAGCTCAGACAGGGAACATAGAGGCATCTGGGACCCAAACGTCTCATAATTTCTTGGCGGGTCTCCAGCCGAGTGGCAGCTTAAAATAAACTGGCATGAAATGGGGTCGCGGAAGAGTTCAGGAATTAATTGGGTGAAAAATAGTATTTGACTAGATGATCGGACTCGCATGGCTGCTCCAGTCAGACTGGGGAGTAGAGAAGACAATGGAGCGCCAGTCGTCCTGTCCTCAGCCCACCCCTAACCCCCTTCGCAACCTGCCCCTCATTAACCCTTCCTTCCGACTCCTGGAGTCAGGAGCAGGCGGATGCGTGCACGTCTCCTCCGGGTCTGAACCGCGCCATTCTCAAGGCGCTCAGGTGTTAACTCCCAGGAAAGAATGCGAAGAGGCAGCCTCCTGCCCCAGAAGCCTTGGTGTAGGGTGGGCCCAAGGAGAAATCCCCTCCCCATCCCTCCGAGCCAGGCGCCACCCATCCCCCACCCCACCCGGGCCCACTCCTCCAGCGGCGCACGAGTGTTGGCTGTGATAAGCAGAGTGACATCCATTAAACCCCAGGCACAAACAGAGCCCCAGAGGGGAGAAGAAACGGCCTGACGTCGTGCGACAGTATGTCACAGATGGAATTCCACTGACAGACAGGGAATCGGTGTAGCGGCAAAACCCTCATAATAGTACCCGGAGCATGGAGCCCTACTTCCTCCCGGTATCTGTGCTTTCTCTTTAAACGCCCGCCCGTCTCATCGAACCATCAAAACAACCCACGGAACACTCAGGAGTGTGGGTCTAAGACTCGGGTAACAAAAACATTTCAGGTCAGAGAGGTTAGAGTTTCCCAAGGTCACTTGGCCTGAGGGTGACGTTCAGAAACATTCCAGTTTGTTTATTTTTTCCCCCTTCAAGTTAGGCGTTATTACAAACAGGAAAACAGGAAGGCAGAGAGGTAGGCGAGAGCCCCTTTGTTGCGGCGGCAGGAGTTGAGAACACCTTTTCTGATAGGCGGGAGAGCTCCTGCCTGCTGGAACAAGGTGTGTAAGCTGTGTGTCAGAGCAGAACGGACGCCTTACAGAGGGTTTAGCCGAGGCTAAGACCCGCAGCAAGCTGGGGGTGTGTCTTCCGGGGAGGGCGAAAAGTGGACCGGGCGTGGGGTCCGCGCTCCCGGGCTCCCCAGTTAAGGTTAGGGTGTTCCTAGAGAAGGGCATTCTCCCCGGCGGGGGTCCTTAGATCTCTGGCCTCCATTTAGGTAGTTTCCGGAGGCACCAAGCCGCGTGTGGACTCAGACCATCGCCTCGCCTTTGCTGAGGCTGGACGTTTGAGGACTGGGGAGATCTGGCAGGGATGTAGGATGCAGGTAGGGTGCCTAGTGTGGAGGGTTGCCCCCAACCCTGCAGGAGAGGGAAAGAAAGCGTGCGTTGTGGGGATAAGAACTGGAGTAAGAGGTGGGGAGGACTGGAAGAGCAATCTATGCAGGCCCGGTCAACAGACAAAAGGGGCGCAGGCCTCGAGTTCTGCCAGGCCAGCTCCCACCGCTGGGCTCCGCCGCCGCCAACGCCTGGCTCGTGAACCGCCGGCGCTGACGATTCTCCGGAGCCCTGCTTTGTTGTGTGTGCAATTGTAACCTGCCTGCGTGCAGGAAGAGGGGGCTGCTAAGGGAACTGCAAAGTGGCCTGAGGAATTAGGGCCTCCTGCCCCAGAGTCTGCACCAAGAGACTGAAGGGGGTCTTTCCTGCCTTCTGCTTGCCGCTTGCGTGGATGGGAACAATTGTTTTCACAGGCTAAAAAAAAACAAAACGCAGCAATACGCACTACTCTCGACCACACCGACCTCCCTCAGCTCCTCCCCTGTAGAGATTCCGGGGCCAGAGCTGTCTGGAGCTGATAGATTTGAGGGAGAGGGGTGGGGAAAGACTTCACCCCAATATGGAAAAAAGACAAACAAATCCCGCGTCTCCGCTCCTCTATATGGAGTCAGAAAGTCAGTCGGATTCAGAGACATATTGAGTGAGGAAGCATAAATGCCCCCTTTATCTCCTTTCCCTGATCTCTCCAAGACTTGTCACCTGCTGACAGGTCTCTCCAGCAGGAGAAAGCAGAGGGGTGCTTTTGCCTCCCAGCTTGGCACGCCATTTCTCCACCTAGTTAGCCCCCAACATCTTGCCACTCCGGCTGATGCCTAATACCCCTCCCCTCGCCCTTTTTGTCTCTAAGATGTAATTAATTGAATCTCAAGCAGTTTTGTGCACCTTTCACGCCCCTGGCTTCGCCCTCACTCGTCAATAGCTAGACACAAATTTGGAGCAATTAGGGACCCTGAGTTTTCTAAAAGCTGCAATTAACGTCGAAATTTCCCCTGATTATGGACTGTGAGTACAGCGCTGGGGGCGGGGAAGGGAGAGGAGAGGAAGAGGTCAGGTCTTAGCTCAAAGCTACAGCAAAAAAACTGTTCTCTCTGGGACTCCGGGTTCCTCACACCGCCCCCCTGTTCTGACCCTTGTTGTCCCAGCAGACAAAAACACCACCACCACGCCTTGCGCGCCGCCACCCGCCGCTGAGACCCTAAGGATCTATCCCGCCCGGCCCCTGTGAAGTCCTCGCTCTTCGGTAACCTCGTGTCCCCGGCAGCCAAATGACCTCTAAGCAGGAACCTGGGATAGGGCCCCGTTGGTTTCCCAGCCTCCATCATTTCCACCCTCTCCTTTCGCAGCCTCCCGCGGTCCCAGCGCCCCCACCCTCGCTGCAGTCCATTTAATAGGAAACTAGGGCAGGACCTACTTGTAGGGCGCAGGTTGGTAGTATTAGGATCCGCTCCCGCGTTCGAGGAGGTTGCAGACGAAGGAGTGGAAGATGCCATCAGCTCGGTGGTCCCGGGGTCTCTTACTGTTCAAGGGTCCCCTGCGGGTTGGGCGCAGGAACAGGCTGCAAACAGAAGGGAGAGCTGTGCTGGGCAGAGCTTCTGGGTCCAGCGGCCGGGGTCACGGAAGTCTCGGAGACAGAAGGGAGACCAAGGGCAGTGAGCTGGCTAGGTCCCGGTGCGCCGTTGGTGGGAGGGGTTGGGGAGGCGCTCGCTAGCTCCGAGACTGGGGCGCAGGCACAGTAGCCCAGAGCGACTCTCAAGTCTGGAGGCTCAACGGGGTGACCCCAGAGAGGCTCAGAGCAAAGGGGCTCCCGAGGCGGGTGCAGGACGCAGGGGATGGGGTGGGGACAGGGGTAGGAGCGCTCTTCGAGTGAATTCCAGCCAAGCCGTGACAAACCCCATTGGGCTCCCAGCAGCTTGTCGGACCCGCAGACAAGGGGAGGGCGCGCAGGGCGGGTACGTCTGGTTCGGTGTCTGGTTCCCGTTGTTGTGTCTGGCTAATTCCTTGGAAAGAAGGAAGCTCACAGCGCCGGGGACAGGGACTTTGGTGAGACAAGGTGAGAGGGAAAAGGGATTCATATATATATTTCATTTTTTTCCCCTAGGACTTGACCCATTAGGAACCAGTCACCTTGCACTCCAGACAGCCAGAAGGCAGCGGGTTGGAACCTTGCTGGTCGGCTTCTTGTCCCACCTCGTATCTAGCTATCGAAGCCTAGGGCAAGGCTGAGTCCCAGATTCCCTGTTTCTACTCTTCCTAGTCCCCAGAGTTCGTCTCACTGAGCCAGAGAAGGTGGCGGAGGGTAGAAAGGAGAACGTCACCTGGGAGGCGAACTTGCGCCCAGGGCGCTAGAGACCTCGGATAGAGCTAAGTGCTCGGCGTCCCTACTTGGTGCTTGCTTGCGGACAGAGAGAGGGAGAGAGAGAGAGAAAGGAGAGAGAGAGAGAGAGAGAGAGAGAGAGAGAGAGAGAGAGAGAGAGAGAGAGAGAGAGGGAGAAGCGCTAATCTGGGTACATCTAAGACCCCGCAGAGCGCAGCCCACCAGCCGCCGCTTTCACGTCGTCCCCCGGGCTGGGCATCTGTCCCCGCGCGCGCGCTCTCGAAGCTCGGCGGGCGGCGGTGGAACGCGGGTGCTGGGGAAGTAACAGGTTATCGCTCCTCGCACCTTCTGCCGCGGCTACACAGGCGCGTATCCGAGAGCCGCGAGCTCTGATCCCCGAAGCGCAAAGGGAAAATGGCTCTGGTGTCACTTTGACTCCCGTGTGTCCTCCGGAAGAAACCACTGATAATGATCGCAAGAGTGAGGAGGGCCGGGGGGCCGAGGGGCGCCAACAGACAGCTGCGACTGGACTGGCGGGAAGCACTAGGCTGTGGGAGGTGGGCGACAGGCGCCCGCTCGGGGTGGGGTGGGGACAGGGCTTGACAAGAAGCCGCAGGCTGAGAGGACCGGGTTGAATAACCAAGGCTGGGCGCCGGCAAGTCCCGGCGATCCCGTATTTACCCACCTCGGTTGGGCGATCGCGAGCTGGACCCTCCCGCGGCTCCTCGGCGAAGCGTCCCCGGCTTGCCTCGGCTCAGCCACAGGAGTACGTGCCGGGTGTCACCCCGGGGCTGCTTCCTCGCTTGCACGGTCGCTAGTCCGGCACGCGAGAGCCTGGAGAAGACAGAGATCCGGAGAGGCGGCCGCTGGGCTTGGGGGAGGCGGGGGCGGAGTAGGGAGGCGGGGACCCGCTCGGCGGGGGGAATCACGAGGCCGCTGCTCGCGGGGGCAGCTCGTCCGCGGAGCGGTGGGGCTCCTTTGCAGGTGTCTGACCGCCTCCGGAGCTTTACAGGGCGATCATAAATCCAGCTCACGGGTTTTCGATCAGAAGAGGGGGGAAACAAAGTCCTATGAGTAATCCAGAACGTAATCAGCACGCTCTATTTAAAAAAAAAAATTTTTTTTTGAGATAGGCAATGTTGGGTGAGAGCAGGGAAAAAGATAATTCCTACGAAGAATTCTGTTTCACTGGGTGCTTCTTCTCTTCTTTGCGCCCCCCTCCCCTTTCCCGTCTCTTGGAGAAGACTAGTGTCTTTGCTGATGCTGGTCGGCTGGAGCTAAGAAATGAGCGGTGATTAAGAAGAGGCCAGCATCACCTTAATCCCTTTCCTGTGATTGCCCAGGATCCACGACCCTCCACAGGGCTTTCTATGAGTGGTGTCCTGGGGGGAAGGGGGGTACTCTACTGAGTCAGGGTTGCTGTAAAGGCAAAACACACAGATACCAGGAGACCACCCGGACCGTGGAGTTTCCTCACTGCAGCTTCTTCACCCCGTTAGAGGCATCCTCAAACCACCACCTTCCAACACAGCTACCTGGTACCACCAGAGGAAAGGGACCCCATCTCTCTTTCTCTGAGCCACCACCCCCCTTGAGGAAGGGAGAAGAAATCTTCGTGATTGATCATGTCTGAAGGTTAATAACACGCACGAGTGCCGCTCCACACGCCTGGGGAACTCGAGCGTGGAGGTGGCTCCGGGAAGGCAGGACAGAGCACTCCTTGTCTTGGCCCACTCTCCTCGCTTCTTTTCAATTTCACGGCGTTTAAAGATTCTCTCTTAGCAGTATTTAAGCACATTGCTGAGAGGGGTGAAGTCCCTCCCGCCCCCCCCCCCCCCCCCCCCCCGCACCCCGGCCCCGAGGAAAAATACACTAACACAGGGCGAGAACGACCACCCACCCCCGCCCTCCGCCGGGTCC
>CABHPH010158499.1:379-11202 GCA_902168325.1 Peromyscus nudipes | reverse complement strand
AGTATATTTGAGCCCTTCTCAGAGGGGGGGAGCCCCCCCCCCCCCCCCCCCCCCCCGCGGGCAGGAAAAGGCGGTAACTGAAAAACTTCCACCAGAGGGCGCCAAACGCCCAGAGACCCTGCGCTGGCTGCGTTTTCCCTGGTGCGCCCCAGACAACACCTGGAGATGCTCGCCGAGCTCTGAACTCGCTGCTCTCTGCAAGCCTCCCCGCAGCTACCTCCTGGCTCCACCTTTTCTCTCCCTCCGTTCCTTATTCTTTGGGGGCAAAACATCTTGATCTTTGGGTCTGTCTGGGTGATGGGGAGTACTCAGTTAATCGATTTACTCGTTTTCCTAGTGATTTCCCTCACATTGCGGTGCAGCAAGCAGGGTTTATGCGCACGTCTGGGTCCTCGATGGTTTACCCAAGACCAGTCCCTTTTCTGTGACTATCTTATCGATTTTCATCACCAAGCAAAGGAAACATCAAAAAAAAAAATCGTATAAATTACCGAAATTTCCGTGAGGCTGGAAGAGTCAGGACTGGGAAGATATGGTGTGTTCAACAAAAGAGATTGAAATAGCGTTGTTCCTGCTACCAAAGAAATCACGGCTTCTTTCTCTCCGCCTCGCAAAAAAAAAAGCCTCCGCACTTTTTAAAGACAAAAAGCACCCGAAGGGTGGACTGAGCCATAACGGAAGTCCCGCCGCGTCACAACTCCCTGTTAGGTAGGGGTGTGTGTGTGTGTGTGTGTGTGTGTGTGTTTCACGAGGGAAATATCCTTTCAAACCGCGCGCCTCATGGCTCTTTGGAATATCTTGAAATTGTTTATGAGGAGGTGAACTCGGAGTCTCTTCCACGCCCCCTTCTTGGGCCTTCGTTAAAAGATGTAGTGACACCAGCTAGGAAGCTGGGTGCCACTGCTTGGTCACTCAAGACCCCCTGGGCCGAAGGGAGGAAGCGACCAATCCTCCTGACCCTAAATACCTACAGTTGTGCTGGGATGTCGGCCTTCCTCTGTCCCCTTACCCTTCCTCCAAGACTCCCTGTAAATGAACGTGCCTTCGCTTCACCTGTGGCCGCAGATGGAGAAATTTTCAACCATGTCTGTCTTTGACCACAGAATTCAAAAGAGCTCACTCCTAGGGCTTTGGCAAAAACAACCATGTTGGAAACAAAAGAATATTTCACAACAATAGTTATTGCAAATTAAACCAGGCTGGGTCCATCTTCGAGGTGCCCCCCCTTCTTCCTCTACTCTCTCCTTTGTGATGGGGAGGATGAGAATGAAGGCTTGTCTTTAGTTTAAAAGCCTATGAACAGTAGTAATCAATTGAACGGATGTTAGCGACCTTTGGGGTTTTATTATCTTTGCGCTCATGAAGGTGGTATCCCGGTGAGCCAGGGAGAAAGGCAGACTGAGAGACTCACGATTGAGTTGATCTCTGATTTTCTCCTGCTCCAACTCGAGACTCTTGGGCTCAGCGGGGTATTAAAAACAGAGGGCCCCAAAACACGCTCAGTACTGGTCCATCGAGTTTTGAGGCAAGGAACAGCCTTCAGCACCGAGGACAGCGCCACTCGTTAAGGGCTTTGCTGGGTGTTCACTGCAAGTGCATGGCCAACCCCCTGCCTCTGCCCCAGGCTGGGCCCCATCTTCTTCCGTCTTGGAAGTTACTGTTGTTTATCTTGCCTGGCAGGGGATTGTGCGGTGGAGCGTTTCGCCCACTCTTTTCTTCTCCGCCTAAGAATTTGGACGGATGGTAGCTGTCCTTGTCATTTGGCTTTTCAGAAACAATATTTGGACTATTTTTATTTGTGGTTTTCATCCTTTTTATCTTCATAGTCCCAGGGGGTGATGCTTAGAAGAATGGGGATGAAAAAAAAAAAAGACTTCCTCTCCAGGGACTTGAACCGGTGGTGAGGGGTGGCCTGGAAGGGTGTGGTGTCCGGCCAGCTGTTTCGTTCGTATTTTGACCTACGAATTGGCGCTTTGAAGAAATGGGAAAGCAACGCTCTAAGGCTCAAAAGGGCAGGGAATGCCTGCGTTCTTTCTCCCTCCTCCGGGCGTTGGGGGTGGCCGGCAGGCTGCTCACCTATTCTGTCTACCAAGGACGACGTCCCCTAGGTCAACAGTGACAGACACTGACATTCTCCGCCCACAGTGCCCTTTCCCCGGGACATTTAAAGATACTCAAAATGCGTTTGGGGCCCTGGCTTTTTTCCAGAAAGAGGAAAAAAAATCAGGTGGGAGGAGCGTTGGTAAAGAGGCTCCCCAACCCGCTTCCGGGGAGTCCCCTCTCCCCCCCCCCCCCCCCCCTTTTCTTAAAAAATTTTCTGTCAAGGTGAGTAGATAAGACGTCAACTGACTTTTGACGCACTTCGCGTTATTAGCTTCCAGGAACGGCAATTTAAAGTCGTGATTTTTGGTTCATTTTAGCTGGGTCATAAAGGTCTATTTAAAGTATTTAAATTATGATTTAAAAAAAAGAGTAAGTGTGGAAAAGGAGAAATGGCCTTGCTCGCGTTTAAACGTGTCTCCCCGGAGAACGAGGGAGGCGGTTTTAAGTCAGACCGCAGGTCCCTTCGCTCTGTGTCCATACTTTAAAGACAGATCCCCGACTCTGGACTTTCTTTGGAGGGCCCTAACGCACACCCCATCCTAACAGAGAACTGCACTGGTTCCTGGCAGGCTGTGAAAGGGTTAAAAGGGGGCGGGGAGGAAGAGCTCTAGCTGGGCCGAGTCTAGAAATTGCAATGATTTCTTGTGGAGGGCTGGAGTCTTCAGATAACTGTCATGTGGCTATTCCCCTTTGATAGCCGGAGGAGGCTGAAAACACTGACGCAAACCGAGCAAGCAAGCCGCGCTGGGAGATTTGTGTTTGTGTGAATCCAGAAACGCCCAGTTCTCGCCACCTCGAGCACGAACACAGTGACCAGCAGGGGGCGGTAGATTACAATTCCTGAGGAGAACAACAGCCCCCAAACACAGCTGGTCTTCAAGGAAGCCTGCCGGCCGGTTCCATCTCGCGTATGCCTATGCCGTTTATTTTATTTTTTACAAAGCAGATCCTTTTTAAACGCTGGGAAATGCCTCAGATGCGACCTCAAACACCCAGGCTCGTATGTCCCTTTGATGAAAGGGGACAGGCAGCATGGCATCCGTTTCTTTTCCTTGCCGCCTTAAGGAATCCTTTGATTGTGAGCTAGAAACAGCTTTGCTGCAAGGCAGATAGCACAGAAATCACAGACCTGGATCCAGATGTATTTGAGGGAATTTTATCGCAAAACTGAATTAGTGAAAGAGTACGACTAAGTCATATTTTTATCCATTTCTTTTTCCGTTTAAAATACCAGGTATTTAATCTCTATTTCCGGACTTATGTGTCTGGTACTGTTTGTAAGAAGGTTCTGGAGTGTTCTGATTTGGTCAGGGAGAATCTGGCTACTTAATCTTGTGTACATTGACCAGTACTCAGGGGAGAAAACTGGAACCTTAATGGGATTCATTCCAACTCCCAAAGCTGTCAGTGGTGGTATTTGTTTTTTCACTCTTTTGGGGGGGCTGCCACCCAGTCCCCCCCCAAATCACACACAGAGGCTTATTAATTATCAATGCCCAGTCTTAGCTTGGACTGTTTCTAGCCAGGTTCTATTAACTTAAATTGTCCCGTCTATCTTTGGCCTTGGGACTTTTACGTTTCTCTATTCCTGTACACCTTTGCTTTCCTTCTTAATCTGTGTCTGGCTGTGTAGGTAAGTGGCTGGCCTCTGATGTCCTCCTTGATCCCTCTTGCTCTTCTTCTCCCACATTTCTCCTTCTATTTATCCTCTCTGCCTGCCAGCCCCGCCTATCCTTTCTCCTGCCTTGCTATTGCCAATTCTTTATTAGACCATCAGGTGTTTTAGACAGGCACAGTAACACAGCTTCACAGAGTTAAACAAATGCAACGTAAACAAAAGTAGCATACCTTAAAATAATATTCTACAGCATGTCAGTTCATTTTTAAAGTACTTTCATTTTATGTGATTAGTGTTTTGCTTTGTGTGTGCCTGTGTGAGGGTGCTCGGTCCCTTGTAACTGGAGTTAGACAGTTGTAAGATGTCACGTGGGTGCTGGGAATTGAACCCGGGTCCCTCTGGAAGAGCAGTCAGTGCACTTAACCACTGAGCCATCTCTCCAGCCCCTGTCAGTCCATTTTATGTGAAGGGATTATATTGAACAGTTCATTGGGCTTTCAGTGATAATGCTGTAGGCTTTCCTCACATAGTGAGGGTAGATGCATCGTAGTTCCAGGTGGGGGACCAAAGTCCTGCTTTCTTTGACCAGGTGAGCCAGGGATCCTTTAGATCCATTTAAGCATCTTTTCCCCCTCAAGACAGGGTTTCTCTGTGTAGCCCTGGCTGTCCCAGAATTCACTCTGTACACCAGGCTGGCCTCAAACTCACAGAGAGCTGCCTGCCTCTGCCTACTGAGTGCTGGGATTAAAGGCGTGTGCCGCCATTATTCTGTTGAACTGAAAAATTTTAACAGCTCATAAATGTAAGGATTAAATGGGAATCATTATCTTCTTACTGGGGTTATAAACTTATTTCAACTCTACAGATAAGTCCCAGAGTGGGAGGAGCCTTCAAAGTTCCTCTCCTCTCTGCCCTCTCCTCCACGTTGAGTTTGGCCATGTGATTTGGTTTGGACGTTGGTATGAAACTGATTTTCAAACTCATGAGTTTTGGGGTGATGTGCTATGCATCAGTGTTATGGTTACAGCAGATCACTATCGTCTTTTACACCAAGAAGGTTAAGGGGAGCCGTGATGGAATCCAGGGAATTTTGGCATCTCTTGAGACAGGAAGAAGACTCAAGCCTCCCTAAGAATGTTGGCTAGAGGTCAATTGTTTTCGAAGTTTCTCGAAGAAAATGTTCATATCATGGCAAATCTTTGTCAACACAACTTAACATTTTTGCATTTTAAAATGACTAAAGCTACGCTGCCCATGTTCCAGGGGATGACCCTACACCCTGGCACATACGAAGTGGATTCAGTGGATTTAAAAGAGTACAGGTGGTTAGGAAGGAAAAGTGGTTCTTAGGGGTACTGGAGGGGTCAGAGGGAAGAGAATGGGGAGGTAGATTTAATCAAAATGTATTCTATTCATGTATGTAATTCTTAAACTAAACACAATGGCTGAAGCTGCCACGCCGGATCAGTGAGGCTGCCTACAGAGAGTTGTGGGTCCCTTCCCCCTCCATCAGAGGGCAACTGGAGCAGAAGCAGTGTCCAAGGAGGTTGGACAGAACCTACTGTTGACTCCACAGTTCCCAAGTCCAGCAGGGCTATGAAGGATTTTGTTGCCACTGCCCTTGGAGAACAGGGCAACAGCAACCCCAGTCATCTTCATGGTAGGGGGAGGAGCCACTTGGGAGAGTCTCCAAAACCTCATGGTGACCGCCCCCACCTCTGCTCACACTGCTCAAGCCTGAGCAGGGAAACTGATGCCCCCCTTCCCCATCCCCGCAGACGATTTTGAATGACTGAAGGAGACTGTGAAGCCAGTAGCAGACAAGTCAAGAGACTTCGGCTCACTTGCGGGAAGGACCGAAGACTTCATGAAAGCCTCTAAACTTCGGGAGTCTTCGCTTCCGTAGCAGCAGTTTCGGATGCCCTGAAAGGACTCCAGGTGTCTTCACTTTCACCACAACAACTTCTGATGATCCTCAGGCCGTTCTGCCCACGGTGACAACAGGGTGTCCCCGTGAGGTCCTCAATCTAGTCAGGGAGGAACACCTCCTTCACCCACACCAGCTGGGGTGGGTGGGTTGAGAATGTCTGCTCCAGACTGCGTGGCTAGGCAGAAAGGTTGTGGTTAGTAGAAGTTATACAAGTAGCCCTCTCTCGTTCTTCTCTGGGTAGGTGTGAGGTGTGAGGCAGTCATCTGGGCCTCATCCAGTGCATTGTTTACCTTGTGTACCCTGCACCCCACCACCACCCCCTTGGTGTTTTTCACGGTCTATAGTCTTTATCTCAGGTGGATCATTGTCTTAGTTAGGGATTCTATTGCTGTGAAGAGACACTGTGACCAAGGCAACCCTTGTAAAGGAAAAACATTCAATTGGGGTGGCTTACAGTTTCAGAGGTTTAGTCCATGATCATCATGGTGACGTAGTGACGAGCAGGCAGACATGGTGCTGGAGAAGGAGCTGTGTCCTACATCTTGGCAACCCCACAGGCAACAGGAAGTGGTCTGTGTCACTGGAAGTGGCTGGAGCATAGGAGACCCTCAAAGCCCGCCTCCACTGTAACACACTTCCTCCAACAAGGCCACACCTCCTTATAGAGCCACGCCCTATGAGCTAGTGGGGGCTAATGACATTCAAACTACCATAGTCAGATTGGAGCTGGTAACTGGAGGTAATTGGAGCTGGACAACTCTCAGACACTCCTCCCCCAGCACAGCTCCAGGCACAGGGAAGTGGATGGGAGTTAAGGCCTCAGAGAGTGGTCCACAGCAGAGACTGTGGAGGGCTGACGCTGGGGAAAGTCAGGACAGCAGATATTAGAAGGACTGCACAGTGCTGCAAAGATGAGAGAGCTGTAACTGCAGATGGCAAAGGGCTGGGAGGAGCCAAGCTGAGTTCCGCAAGCCTAGCTGTAAGGAGCTATATAGCACTGAGAGCAGCGGGTCCCAACATCCTTAGCCCAGAGATGTCACACCAGCGGCTGGGTGCTGGGCCATCGGCACTTAAAGCCCAGAGCCAAAGAGTTCTAGATCCCAACACCAGCTTAGAGACACCACGCTGAGGAGAGTGGCCCTTTGTAGCTTCCATCAGAACGGAGCAAAAGATCCCTCAGCTGAGCCGGGCCGTGGTGGCGCACGCCTTTAATCCCAGCATTTGGAAGGCAGAGCCAGGCAGATCTCTGTGAGTTCAAGGACAGCCTGCTCTGCAGAGCGAGATCCAGAACAGACACCAAAACTACACAGAGAAACCCTGTCTCGAAACAACAACAACAACAACAACAACAACAAGATCCCTCAGCTGATTGGTAATAGAGTCCCAGGATTGCTTACTGTTAGCCTGATGGAGGTGAGTGTTTAAGGAGGATGTTTAGAGACCTGTGTTTCTGTCTCACTGTCCTTTAGTCTTTCTATCAGCGTTACTAGGAGAAATAGCAGTCTATATATTACAAGTGAAAAATTAATAGAGATCATGTGTATCTATTTTATTTTTTAAAAGATGTATTTTAATGTGTATGAATGTTTTGCCTGCATGTATGTATATGTACCACATGCATGCCTGGTGCCCACAGGGGTCAGAATAGGGTATTTGATCCATGGAACTGGAGTTACAGGCAGTTGTAAGCCACCATGTGGGTGCTGGGAATTTTACCCGGGCCTCTGTAAGAGCAGCCAGTGATCCTAACTGTTGAGCGGTCTCTCCAGCCCCGTTTGTCTTCCTGTGTGTTTTAAGGATTCTCATTTAATTCCCATATGTCCTCTGCTTTACACCTGAGGCAACTTAAGGCCAGACAGGTTCCGAGGCTTAGCGGATCACGTGCTGGGGGGAGTGGGAAGGCGGTTCTCTCACTTTCCTGCATCCCCAGTGCCCTGTGCTCTGCTCTGTGATGCCTTCCGGTTCTGCCACAAATAACACTTTGACCTGGGGAAAAAACCATCCTCTCAGGGGGTCTGTAAGAAGAGGATTAGTGTTTTAGAAGGATCCAGACCAGGCTTCATTCATATGAAATAATGTTATGTTTTTATATCTCTTCTCATGCTGCGAGTGTTATGTTCTCCAAGTCCTGGTGGAGTCTTAAAGGAAAGTTAAGTTTCGTCTGGAGAGAAAGCAAAAAAATGTTGAAATCATTTTGAAGTTCACACTTTAAAAAAAAATCTCTTGTTAGCATATTTACTTACATTTTTTTTGATGTATATGTGTGTACCAGAGGGTGCCCATGTTACAGTACACACATAAAGGTCAGGTGACAGAGGACAATTTTTTCTTTGGGACAGGGTCTCTCTATACAGTCCTGGCTGTCCTAAAACTCTCTGTGTAGACCAGGCTAGCCTTTCACAGAGATCCTCCTGCCTCTGCCTCTTGAGTGCTGGGATTAAAGGTGTGCACCACCACCCCTGGCCAAGAGGCCAGCTTTTGATAGTTGGTTCTCTCCTTCATCCCTGTGGGTCCTGTGGCTTGAACTCAGGTCCTCAGCCTTGGTGGCGAGTATCTTCACCTCCTGAGCCATCTCATCGCCTCTGACTTTGAATCTTGATTTCACTTCTCAGCTGTCATTTAATTGCTGTAAATGGTCTCATCAGTAGAATGGAGGCTAGCACCAGCTGTGTGGGCTTGGCTCGGCTGAAGTCCGCACACCCCTTCCGTCAGTTCAGTAGTGCCTCTTGGTAGCATTCCATCAGGCTGTTCCTGCTCCTCCATCTTGGTCCAACAGCGGGCTGATGCACATCAGTCCCCGCCACCCCCCCTCCCGCCCATTGAATTTGCTATGACCATCAGCCGTTCATTTTGTTGCTCTCTGTTCAGCAGAGAAGCTGATCTTTCAGGGATGGGCCTGGGCTCCTCCTCTTAGTGACGTAAAGGTCATCTGACTCACAGAGGTTTAATTTCTGGAGAAGACAATGTTCTGATGGGGCATTGACTCACCTGGGAGGGGAAGGGAGCCCCATGATGGGTTTCTATGGGGTTTGCAATTTGAATATTTTTCTATCTTCCTTCTCTCCATGATCTAGTCATGTGACTTTAAATGCCATTTTTATTTATGAGTATTCATATCTTCATCCAACATTACAGGTTCATACAGTTTACGGAGTTCTTCACTTAGATTGTTAATAGTATGCACTCTAAAGTGTCCCAAATTCAACTCTCAAGTCTTCCCCCAAACGTGTTCCTATTTATGACCTTTTCCACCTCAGTAAGTGACTAGCTGAGACATCTCAACCCTTCCAGCTGGCTTAAGCAAATATCTTGGAGTTATCCCTGGCCCTGCTCTTTCAATCTTGGTAAATTATTGGTCTACTTTCAAAAACTTCATCCGCATCCCGGCTTCTGCTCCCTCTACCCCCATTTTCCTTCCAATGGTGGAAGGACACATTGGGTTCCACGGTAGATTTCCTCTACACAAAGCTCTCTGGAGTCCATGCCTGCGGTCAAGGCACAGGTCTCTACTGCTGCTGTCACAATCAGAGCACTCTAGGGCCCCAGTCTCAGTGAAGCCCACGTCTCCGCAGTGTTCCTGTTATGAGGTATCCACCAAAGACCAGTTCAAGCCAATGGATGGTCTTTATTAGACAATGACTACACTGGATATTTGGGACCAGAGTATAGTCCCAGGCCTTTCTCAGGGTGAGCTCTTCATCAAAAAACCACATTCTGAGTTGACACACCTCAGTTAGCAAGAACAGTTAGCCAGAAGCAGAACTACAGAAGTTAAAAAACAAGGTTAGTACATACATTTAGAGACTTTCCCAGAACTGTGGACTTTGATGGATCTGGTCTTTGTTCTCATTTTTGGCAAGCGGAGCTCTCTACGGGCTGGGTTCCTAGGCCTGAACAGTACGTTAGTCATGGAGTCACTCATGCTAAGGTCTGGGGCCCTGTTACATTCCTACTTGGACCCCCAGTGTTCTGGACTTTGAACTTGCCAATGCTGTTTCATTATCACTCTGCCCAGCCACACTGCTCTTTTCGATGTTTTCCTGAATATTTTAGGCATCCTCCCATCTCAGGGGCTTTATAACTATCACCTGTCTGAGGATTCCTCCCCTGGGCGTGCATGAAGTTCATCCATCCTCACTCCAGTCTTTGCTCTAACGTTCTTTTCCCAGTGAGGCCTCCCTTCATCCTTTAACAGAGTGACTCCCTAGGACACTCTTTCCCCAACACTTTTATCACTTCCACATGGCTTACTTACCTTATTTAATATTCATTCTCCCCACTAAGGTAAGCTCTGGGGCTGGAGAGACAGCTGAGCTGGTAACATGCCTGCCATGAGATCATAAGGCCCTGAGTTCAGATCCCTAAACTCCACCCAAAAAGCCGGCTATGGCAGTGTGCACCCATGACCCTACTGCTCGCTCATTTCTGGACCTCACTGGTCAGTCTAACCAACTGGAGACCACTGGATTCAGTGAGCTCTCAAAGAACAAGGCGGAAAGCACTATCGGAAGGCACCTAGTGTCAACCTCTGGCCTGCACACACTCATGCGTCCCCCCCCCCCCACACACATATACACAAACACACACAAGTTCTGTGAAATCAAGTTGTCACTGTCTTACCATTGTGTCGCAGCACAGGATGTTCCTTCATCACTGGAACCACTCAAGTTTTGTTGGCTTTGTTTTGTACAGCTGAACAGACACATTCCAAACATCTCCCGGTGGACATCTGGGGTTTTGATCAGGGAGGGAAGGCACCCGGCAACTGCCGAGTGAGTATGGCTGGTCTCTGTTGGGCCGGCTTAGGTTTTTTGTTCCTCTAGATCCAGATGAGAAAGCAGAGGGAGGGAGAGTGAAGAGCTGTCCTCCTTCGCCGGACAGCAGCCTTCTTGAAGGACGTACGTGGCATAGTGGATTGAAACAATACACAAGCATCGCCTTAGCAGGTGCCGGGGGAGCAAGGCTAGCAAGTTTTAGTCTGAGACAAATCTCCGTGTTCTCTTAATTTCACCTAGTGACATTATTTTTTTATTTTTATTTTTATTTTTTTGAGGCAGAGTTTCTCTGTGTAGCCCTGGCTGTCCTGGAACTCCCCCTGTAGACCAGGCTGGCCTTGAACTCAGAGATCTGCCTGCCTCTGCCTCCCGAGTGCTGGGATCAAAGGCGTGTGCC
>CABHPH010158498.1:8524-18627 GCA_902168325.1 Peromyscus nudipes | reverse complement strand
ATATATATATATATATATATATATATATATATATATATATATAATCACAGTCATAGAAAAACAGCTAACACAGGGCTGAAGAGAAAACCCTAGGAGGTGCCGTGGGAGAGTGAGGTTGACCTTGACGTTGACCTTGGAGTTGCCCTCTGACTTTCTGTATAAGAGGCTGTGCAGAGTCTGGAAGAAAAGGGTCATCATGGAGGGAACAGTGGATGCACAGGACTGAGCTGGGAAGACATCCTATTGTTATGCAGATAGAAGGAGGTCTCCACGCAGCTGGAGCTGGAGCATGTCTACCATCTGGTGAGTGGGATGTGACAGGAAGTGATGTCAGAGCAAAAATTAGCTTTTATTTATAGTGCTTCTCTTTACAAATTTTAAATATTTTTTTTGAGGCAGGATCTTGCTTGTGTATGGCATATAGCCTTGAACTTGTGGTAGTCCTCTTACCTCAGCCTTCCAAGTACTGAGATTACAGGCCTGCACCAACATGCCTGGTTTCCTGGTACTCCTAAAGTACCAACAGAATAAAGTTGTGGTATATTCTGACTTGGAGTAAACTAGTGAATAGAAAAATGAGCAAAATAGAAAGGGTCCAAAACCTAAAACTCACTCCCTGGAGAGGTAACATCAACACCCGACAGTTATAGCCTTCTAAACGGGAGCATCCCTTTGAAGATCACGATTGAGGACTGCAGGGATACGGTGATGAACAGGACTCTGGCCAAGGTGAGAAGTAGAGACAACCACTGGGTAGAGTTGTTCAGTGTAAATCCAAGTAATTTAAAAATTCTAAGATTCACATTAAAAGTCAAAGAAGGAATGGTTGAAATTTATATTTCATCTAACCTATGATGCAAAGTAAAATTACCTCAAAATATAATCAACATAATGAGTTAGTTTATCATTTTCCCATCAAGCCACTCAGATCTGGTTTATCCAAAACACAGGTCAGTTTGTACTCCACGTTTCAGCTTACTCACTAGCCACATGTGCTGTGGTTGCCATGCTAAACTGTATAGCTCCAAAAGTTACAGTCTGGGGTTAGCCCAGTGATAGGGTATGAGGCTGGACTTCTCACTGCAGAACTGAGCAGCAGGGGGTGTCTTGATCACACTGTGGGCTGTGGTTACAGCTGATCAGAGTGAAGACCCTATTAGACCATGTCCATCAGAAAACGCCTCAGAACAGGCCTTCTGTGGAACATTAAGCCATGAGAGCCTTGAATCATCCATCCCACAAGCTTCCTGTCGATTTTACCTTGCTCTGGAAGCTAAGTTGAAGGAAACAGAAAGGACTGTTTCAAACCTAGCCTTTGTTGGCTTGACGTGCCCCTATGCTTCTAGTTAAAATGCATCTCATTAACCTGACTGCCTGGAAGTCTCAAAGGTCGATGAGATGAGGCTGTCATATGTTTACAATCCTATTCCCACATAATAAGCTCTTTTAATTCAATATTGTACCATTTAATTCCCTTTAAATTAGAGCCATCTGTCTTAAGAGCCTGACTACTGCTACGAGCCAATGAAAGACCATTGTGGAATTCCTGCCCCCAGGGCTCCCTTTCTTCCTTCCTTAGCTTTTCTAAGCTTGTAAGTTAATAACTCAAGGACTTTGTTTCCCATGGAGTCAAAACAATAAGCTAGATGAGGTGACATAGACCCGTAATCCCAGCACTTGGGAGGTAGAAGATATTGAATTCAAGGCCAGCTTGGTCTACATAATGAGACCTTTTCTCAAAACCCCATGACTGAGTACAAAGCTCCTTGGTGGAGCACTCTCCTAGCATGTGCAAGCCCCTAGACCCAATCCCTAGCACTGTCCCAAAAGAAACAAATGAGAATCAAGCAATAAAACACCAATCTCAGCATAAGCTAGGAGAATTAAAGTTTGCGGTCTTCCTGTCTCCATTGTACTTTTCAGGGATCGTGGAAACACTCACTTCACTGAGTATTAAAATGAACTGTTCTAAACTTTGGAAACCTTGTGGTAAATCACCGGAATTATATTCACACTGTGTCTTTCTTTGTCTCTAACAAGGAAACCAACAGAGTTCTTTATTGGGAGAGCCTGGGGGACAAGCTCCAGCTACTGCCTTTCCACGTCTATTATGAAGGGAACATTTCCCTCCCACTGTAAGCGGGAGAAATGTGCAAACACGCTTTTCATGGGGATAATGCCACTCATCCTAAAGGAATAGAAATCAGGTGTGGTGGCACTCGGGAAGTAGAGGCAGGTGGATCTCTTTGAGTTTGAGGTCAGCCTGGTCTACAGAGCAAGTTCCAGGACAGCTGGCGCTGTTACACAGAGAAACCCTCTTGGGGGAGAAAAAAAAAAAGAAAGAAACTGTTCATATGTTGAGAAGAGTGTCAGGGATAAGTATCACAGATTAGTATCAGATTAGTCAGAAGAGTATCATAGATTAGGAAGAGTATATATTGCATATGTCACACGTCTCACTGAGGTGTGTGGATAAAAATCTCCTTACCACAGAGCCAGCCTGGGTGATGATCTCTATTTCTATGGGAGCGTTTGCTGGCTTTCTAATGTATGTGTATGTCGTGTATGTGTGTGTGTGTGTGTGTGTGTGTGTGTGTGTGTGTGTATGCATGTGTGTAGAGGTCAGAGCACAACCTTAGGTACAATCCACTTCATGTATGTGGAATGGGGATGGAAGGAGAGAGAGAGGGTGAGCAAACCCTGTCTGGAACTCACCAAGTAGGCTAGGCTGGCTGACCAGCAAGCCCCAGGGATCTGCCTGACTCTGCCTCCTGGGCTCTGGAATTACAAATGTCACCACCATGCCTGGCTTTTCATGGGTTTTGGGGATTGAACTTGGTAGGCCTGTGTGCTTACAGGATAAGCATTTTGCTGACAGCCATCTCACCAGCCCCGTTACAATGAACTTTCTGCTCTCTCTAGACTTGCCTGACCTTTTTCATTTCCTTCCCACAAGGTGCCAGACTTTAGAATCTGCAGCATTTGTGTTACATGGTGATGTATTGTGTACTCACTTTATTGAACTGTAATGGATATTTAACTAAATGGCTGCATTTGAGAATTCTATTCCATGAGTGTTAAAAAAAATCACCTTTCCTACAGTATGATTTATATTCAATAAAATTAGCCACTCTGGGTGTATAAATTCCACATATGTAACCTGTATCAGAATCACTGTCTAGAACATTCTCAGCATCTTGAATACATCCCTTATAAGGACCACAATATAGAACAGTCTTCTCTAATATTGAGCAAAGATATTTTACTGAGTATGGAAATAACAAGAAGGAACTATTGGGTCATTCTATTTTTAACAGTTAAAAATTTGACAATAGGTTTACTGTGATATTCTTAGTAGTATTATGAAGAAAAGAAGAATCACCAAGAACTCTAGCACCACAATTTGCTTCCTAACATCATCACTGCAGCAAAAGAACTATTTTTCTTCTAAAAGAAAGGGTTTCCTGATCAGATGATTTCAAAAATAATCAGAAACCTCGGGCTGACATCTGTCTTCAAACAGTTATGTAATCTTGAACATCAGAGGGGAGAAATTAGAACTCTGGGCAAGCCACGTTGCTGGGGCCCATTCTCGAGCCTTTGTCCCAGCTCCTGGTCTATCTGAGCTTCTGTGGGGCCATGAAGATGTCAAGCACTTCACTCTTGCAGTGTCATGACAACCAAATAGCAGAAGAGGCGGGGCTCCGTGAGGAGAGGACATTTGCGGCTGTTCTTAACTTCCATCCTTCTCCAGAGAAATCATGATGCTCAGATACGTATTTTAATAGGTCTAGATTTAGTGCCGGAACGTGTCTGAAGCTTCTAACATAAGCACCATGCGTGCATATGATTAAAATAGCAGCGAAAACCAATATAAAGGTTTACCAGACACCAAACATTGACCTTTGCTTTCTGGTATGTATCAACTCCTTTATTATTTACAGCACTCCTTCAAAGCAGGTATGGTTGTTATTGACAGTTTACTGATGCATACACTGGGGACCAGAGAAACAAAATGACTTGCCCAAGGTCATACAGCCTGTTATATTGCACAGGAGGTATTCCCCGGGCAGCATGGCTGCTGAGTCAGTCTGTGTGAGCATCAGGTACAGTCCACCCTGTGTCCAGCACAGCAGTAATCCTGTTGCTATTTACACACCTTCAATGATACACTGACATTGAGTGAGGAGTGTGTGAGTTGATGAAGCTCTAAAGATTAGGATTCTAGTCTTCTCTCTTCTCTCCCTCCCTCTCTCTCCTCCGTCTCAGCACTCTGTTCTTGTCCGCTCAGTTGTATCGTTCTAGTAAACACATGTGCATGGTGAAGTGAGGTAGTATTTCCTACTCAATGACAGCATCAAAAAGCAGCAGGGCTCTTGGCTAAGAACATGTGCTTAGTTCTTAGCACTAAGATGTGGACATCATAAATAGGGAAAACTGGAAAAACTGTTTCCAGGGAGACAGCTATAGTCTAAACTCTGTAGATGGGTCAATCCTACCATCCTCAGAGAAGCACCTCACTCATGGCTGGTCCCTGCAAAAGTGCAACCACTTTAGGAGTGAGAAGCAAGCTAGGGGCTGCTAAGAGGACTCAGTACTCAAGAGCACTGGCTTGCTAGTCCAGAAAACCTAGGTTCAGTTCCCACAACCCACAGAGTGTCTAACAACTGTCTATAACCCCAAGGTTTAGGCGATCTGATGCCCTCTTCTGGTCTCCATGGGCACTGGACACACATGGTGCACAGACCTATATGTAGGTGAAACACTCACACACAAAATGATTTTAAAAAGATTATTATGAAGAAAGCCTAGTCACAGGTAAAACATAGTGACAGGAAGTAGTGACAAGTGGCAGAGGTAGAAGTTTGGGGCCTCATCTACAGTGTCGTGGGAGGGTTGTGTGGTCATTCCCTATGAGTTGAGACAGTATCTCCTGGAGGGAGGCTTTCAGGACAGCTCAGGGAATCAATTAAACTTACAAGTGAAAGACGTTCCTGAAACTTAAGATTTATAAATCCCGTGAAAGGTTATGATTCCCAAGGAAGGAGGCTTTGGTGAGAACTTCTGCAAGCTGAGCAGAGAGTTGCATGGATAGGCTTTCATGAGTAATCACCCATGTAGTGGGGAGCCTTTGGGCGACACAGCTGCCTTTGGGCAACCCATACTCCTTAGTCAACTCTGACAAGCTTAGCTGCCTACTAAGCTCAACTTTGGTGGGATCACTCCTTTGCTTTGCCGTCTGTGACATATCTGAACTGAACAGACCTATGTCCACATCTTCCTCAAGAAAAGCCACAGAGCAGGAGGATGGGCCAAGGGATGTTTTCCAACTGCCAAGGCTTTGTGCAGAACATTTTTTGTTACATTGATCTTTAAAGTTTTCTTCTTTACCTTTTTGTTTAATTATGAAATATTTTAAATATATACACATATGGAAGCAACCATGTGTGTATCTTAGATTTAACAGGTGGAACCACCTTGTCATGCTTAGTCACAGCTCTGCCAAGTTCTTCCTAATGTGCGGGGCCTCGGTTCCTTGACAGAATTTGCTTGGGTTCATCTGCTCAAAGATTCAGACTACTGTTTAAAAATCAGATAAACACACGCATGTTCCTGGCATTATTATTATAGCAGCCCAAAGTGGAAGTAACCCAAGTGTGCACTGATGGATGGATGGACAAACAGTAGGTAGTATATGCATATAAGGGCAGATTATTCAGCCTTAAGGAAAGGGTGTTCTGATGCCCCCACAACATGGAAGAACCTTGTGGACAGTTACAGAAACTGAAGAAATTTCAGAGAACAAATGTGTCAGCTTCTATTGACTCATTATCTTTTCAGAGGCATATTTTCATTTTTGTTTGAATTAGCAATTTCATATCATGACACCATCCACTTATATGTGTGTTACTTAAAAAGCAGAATGACTGCTGCTTTAATAAACTAAATTTATTTTTATTTCATGCATAGAGACTGAGTTTGACATGCTCCTCTATTTAGGATGCATCTTCAATTCACATTTGGCTTTTCATATGGCTAGATCATGCTGATCCTAGAAGCCATGGATGATCAAATAAAACCCTAGTGCCAGCTTTGGGATACTTCCTTATGAGGAAGATCACAGAGATCCACACAAGGTAGTAAAGGCTACTCCTTCGCTCATGGTTATCCAGCAAAACTGCATAATGATACCTTATTGCTGAATACTCTGCACACATTGGTTGATGCAAATAGAGAAAACAAGTTGGAATTCAACTGGAAGCTCCCTCCTCATTGATTAGTTTTCATAGTTCCAGAAGGATCTAATCATGTTGTTGGAAGAGAAAAGCCCTCAACAGTCTTACACAGCTCTGAAACCTCTGAACTACAGTAGTAAACCTACTAAACAAGATGTGTCCACTGATGCAATAGTGGTATGACTATTAGTGGATAACCAAATGCTCTCTGATTGGATTTGAAACAAGATTCACAAGAGGGAATTCATACCTGGTACTGTAAACCGGGTCAGAACCCCATCATGGCTAAGGAGACTCATTATGCACTGGAGGGGGAACTTAAAACTATAGCCTTCTAAAATATTTCTCATGGCATCAAACTGCCTCTAGATATTTATGTTTATACTCATAGACATATGTTATTCTCATCCTTGATCAAAGAGGTTTCTCTTGCAGTGACCATTGTTGAATACAGGGACTGCATGGCTGCTCAAGGTGCTGAGAATAAGTAATGGTTGAGTGTTCAGTCCCAGACAGTACACAGATACCACTCTCTGTCTGTCTTAGGGGCTGGAAAGACTGTAAGAGATTAAGATGATAGGAAGAAGAGCTGGGAAACATTACTGAATATGATATAGTTATTAGAATCATGAACTCACAGCAGTTGTGGGTGCCTACTAGGCTCGCTTAAGACTGGGTCTGTCAATAGTCAGTCTTGGATGAGGGCGTCCATGGGCCATACCCCTCCCTATGGAGCTACTGACTTTGGTGAATGCGGGAGGAAAGGGAGTCATTGTCTTCAATATGTATCCACTGGAGAGCCCACCAAACTTGAGTGGAAAGATCCATACCCGTGACCATAGTTAAACCCAGTGGTTAACAAAATCAAACAAAAAGCCACTAATGTGGGAAAGGGACTTGTAAGGAGGAGTGGGGGTTGGCAGGGTTGGGAGCGAGATAAAAGACAGGTTGGGAGTGAGAGTAATCAGAGTGCATTATATACGTGTATGAAATTGCCAAAAATGAATTTAATTTAAGAAGATTTAAGCAGGATTGGAGTCTATTAAGAAGAGATTTTTAAAATTCATATTAATCACCAAGGTTAATAATAGAGAGAAGAGCATTCACCCAAGAGAGTGGGTGTAGACTTCTCAAGAGAAAGTCACCTCAAATTTTTAAATGTTCTTCCTCCCTTTATTTCTGATACTGTCTCTTTGTTCTTATCTGTGTGTATTTAATAGACAGTCTCATCCCTCATTTTATTTAAAAGCATGTGTATGTATCAAGTACAGTAGATTTTGTTGTTGTTGGCTTTTGTGGTACTGTGGAAGCCCAGGGCCTCACATATTTCAAAAAACGTATTTAAATAGTATTGTCCTTTAAATCTCACTTGGTTCTTTGCTTTTGGGGCTCAAAATTATAATATTTGTAGCTACCATATCACCAAGCATAGAGCTAGATCCTTCTAAATATTTCAGAGTATTCTATTTTATTTACAGTTCATAACTGGATGAACATCTTTGCTGTCTAGCTTCTGTGTTGAAGCAATGATTTTTTTTTTTAGCTCACTCTTTACAGTCTCTTGTGGTACTTGGGGGACAGTTTCTATGGGACATAGGATGGAATTTCTGTGTCCTGGGCATGCGCTCACCCAGCTTTAAGAAGTGCCGTTGGGCCTCCTCCAGCTGTGAATTGTCAGGGCCTCCCATGGCTGTGCCCTGCCAGGCCTTGTGTGTCTATGCACCTGTTGAATAGTTATTGTCACCAGCTGTGTGTGAGGGCTCTTATTGCCCCATATCTTCACCAATCTCAGTGTTCTCTTAGTTCCTCCTTAGCAATAGGAATACGTAAAAATGCTTCCTGACTTAGTTTTAATTTTAAGTTACATTTCTCTCATGGTTAAGTGTGAAGCCACTCCAGTTAGCTTTATTATTAATTTCTTCTGTGTGTATGGGAGTAAACATGTACAGTTACCACAGTGTGGATGGGACGATCAGAGGATACCGTGCAGGAGTCAATTCTCTTTTTACACCCCGTGGGTCCTGGAGAATGAACTCAGGACATCAGACTTGGCAGCAAGTTCCTTTATCCATTTGAGCCATCTCACCGGACTTCCAGTTAGGTTTCCAGTGAGATATCCTTATTAGCATTTGCTCTCATTTGCTGTTTCTTTTCAAATGGGGTTCTTATATTTTTCTATCTGACATAATTAAATAAGTACACCCATGCCATTAAGAATGTTGTATTCTACCAATTGAGCTATCTGGTCACCCTTACCTGTGCCATCAAGATGTACATACTATGGGTTGGGGGGATGACTCAGTAGGTAAGGATGCTTCATTTACAAGCATGACAATCTGAGTTTAGATTTCCAGGACCCACATAAAGAGGCAGTCATGGTTTGCATGGCTGTATCCCTAGTGCTGGGTAGTGGGGAGATAGGAGAGTTACCGTGGGGCTTGCTGGCTGCCAGCCTACCCAGGACAAACAGTGAGCTCCAGATTTAGTGAGAGATGATCCTGTCTACAGAGAATACAGTGGAGAATAACAGAGGAGGCCTCTGTATGTATGTTCATCTGTACACACACATACTCATTCACACACACATACACATACACACACACACACACACACACAGAAAAGAGAGAGAGAAAAAACAATGGATGATGAACATATCCTTATTCTAATGTTAAGGCATTATACATTTAACCCTCTTTCCATAAGTAAATAAATGTAGAATTTTATCAACTGCTTTGTTGGTGTCTGAAGGAATGACAATCTGACTTATTCTATGCATAACTGATTGTGGTATTTTTTTGTATGTTCCCTTTGTCAGATGTCAATAGTATGTTCTATTAACAGCATTTAGAAATTCCCTTCTCAATCCATGCTTTGTACAAGTTTAAATTATATTGTTTCATATTTTGATAGGATTCAGCTGTGCAATTGTCTGACACTTCTACAGTTAAATACTTTTAAAAGAAACCAGACTTAATGCTTCCCTACCCTTCCTTATTAATTTAATTTTGCTTCTTGAATAGCATAAATCAAAAGTCAAAAATAGTGACTCATTCATTGGTTCCTCTGTATTACACAGACATCTGCTCACATTTCCACCAGCAATATGATCACTAGGAAATGGTAACATCTTGTCTCTGGAGTCCCATTTTCCCACAGACCATTTCCACAAAGATGTATAAATGACGGTTTATAGTGACTCAGGTTTTTTTTTTCTCCCCTATGTGGCTGCCACCAATCAGAGTCCTTGTATCCATCTGTTGTTTTTAGTTTTCCAACACTGGTTTAGTAAATTTTTATTTTGCCTTGTAATTATCTAAAGCACACACACCATTAAGAAGCAAAAACGAGGTATTAGAGTAGGCCGATTTTGACTCTTATTTTTCTTGCACTTACATTTATAACTTGGTGGAATCTGAGGCTGTTAGTGGATTTGTACCGCAGCTTCCCACACGCTCCCTTTCCTCCTGTTTTCTTAGCAGTGTTTCTAGGCACTCATATGCTACAGCATCGACGTTCTGTTTGATAATCACAAGCTCACAATGGTTTCAGAGTTCATTTTAGATGTAAATAGACCAAATCCAATTACTCTCTCCCCCCCCCTTTTTTTATTAAGGGATTTTCTGTTCATTTTACAAACCAATCACAGATTTTCCTGTCCTCCCTCCTCTCACCCCCCCAGTCTTCCCCGCAACTCACCCCCATTCCCACCTCTTCCAAGGCAAGGTCTCCCATGGGGAGTCAGCAAAGCCTGGTATATTCAGTTGAGGTAGGTCCAAGCCCCTACTCCCTGCATCAAGGTTATGCAAGGTGTCCAACCATAGACACTAGGCTCCAAAAAAGCCGGCTCATGCACCAGGGACAGACCCC
>CABHPH010158497.1:0-51630 GCA_902168325.1 Peromyscus nudipes | reverse complement strand
ATCTTAGGTAATCTGGAGAGTTCATTAAAAGGGGAATTAGAAGGGAATTAATAGTACCAGATTAAACAGGGATGCAGACAGAACCTTACATCAAGCTTAGAAGACTTGTAGTCCATGCTTTAAGAATGCCTTTATGCCTGGCGGTGGTGGCCCACGCCTTTAATCCCAGCACTCGGGAGGCAGAGCCAGGCGGATCTCTGTGAGTTTGAAGTCAACCTGGTCTACAGAGTGAGTTCCAGGACAGGCACCAAAACGACACAGAGAAACCTTATCTCGAAAAACCAAAAAAGAAAAAAAAGAAGAATGCTTTTATTTTACATGTTCATAAAAATGTGAGTTTTTTTGCCCTAATTCATGTGTGAACACATAGCAGTAACAATATGCCAGCATTCCCTAACATGTGAAGACCCGAATCAGGTCAAAAGACACCAAGGAAGAATCATGCAGAGTTCATGTGAGAAGGGGCTGTGTGTGTCTGTAGCACATGCATGTTTGTGTATGTGTATTTATGTGTGTGTATCTGTATTTAAGGTAGGGATAGGACTGGGACATCAGCTGCACAAGATAACCAACCCTGTGAAACTATATCCTCAAAGGGGTCAGTACTCAGCTGTTGGGGTGAGCAAAACCATTCGGCTTCAGTCTGCTCTACCCCACCTGTGACCAGAAGACCTAAAGCCGGTTTTAGTGTCTTCACTGAGAGGCAGGAAGAAAGACGGTGTGCTTTAGTGGGAAATGCACCGGACTGGGTAGTCGGAACTCTAGTTTCTAACCCAGGCTCCTCTACCAAGTAGTTACCTGCTTTGGACAGTTCACATGGCTCCCCTGTGCCTCTAGTTTTCTTATCTATGAAAATAAGGTATTTAGGGAGCTGGAGAGATGGTCAACAGTTAAGAGCACTGGCTGCTCTTCCAGAAGACCCAGGTTCAGTTCCCAGGACCCTCACTCATGGCAGTTCACAACAGTCTGAAACTCCAGCTCCATGGGATCTGATATCTACTTCTTGTCTCCTCGGGCATCAGGCATGCACATGGTGCCAGACATACACGACAGAACACCAATACATATAACAATAAGTTGACATAAAAAGTTAGACATTGAGTGGACAGCAAGATGGCTCAGCAGGTAGAGCTGCTAACCTGAAGGCTTGACTTTGGCCCGGATCCTACAAGATGGCAGGGGAGAACCAACTCCTCACGAGTTGCCTCTGACTTCCACGAAGGCTCCCTGGCGCCTGTGTGCCTGAATTCACACACAAGCAAACAAAAACCACTGAAATTTTGCCTGGTGAGATTGCTCAGTAGGCAGAGACACTTGTCCCCATGCCTGATGACTTGCAATCCACTCCTCGAACCTACGTGGTGGAAGGCCAACTGATTCCTGCATTATTCTCTGACCTCCACATGTGCCCTGGCATGTGAACCCATCCCTCATCCCAAATAATAAATGTGATCATAGTTTCTAAGAAGCGGGTTACCTCACAGCATCATAAAGGTCAGACCAAACAAGGTAGTTTGGGAGTACGCTTTGTAAAGTATGAGAAACACCAACTAAAGACGGTAGTAAGACCATGGTTCCACAGACAGATTTTCCTTAAACAATTTATGGTTTCCCTGAACGGAGAATTTGGTGTGGATCCCAGTTAAAGACTTATTTAATGGAGGTCCACATGACAGGAGGCAAAACCAAGCTCCTTCCTTCTATGGTCTCCTAAATTCTAAGTCTGAATGTTCTATCATTGAGCAGGTGTTTTGGCTAGCAGTATAGCCTTGAGTTAGTCCCCACAGACACCTCCCAAAATGTGGTCTTGGAGGTAGTGGTGGATGCAATATAAAATATATATATACATACATACATACATACATACACACACACACACACACACACACACACACACACACACACACACACATATGTTTTTCGAGACAGGGTTTCCACCTGGCTCTGCCTCCCAACTGCTGGGATTAAAGGCTTGTGCCACCACCACCCAGCCTAATTTTATATTTTATAAATTTTATCAATCCAGAAATTGGAGCCAGACCTACTGAGTCAGAAACTACTATTTAGGACTCATAGTTAGGTGTTTGCCATAAACAGTAAGTTCATTGGGCAGAAGCTTGCCTGAAACTGGGTTTTCATATCTAAGTATGTACAGCAATTATGTATATGCTAGAGGTTCTGACTCAGAGACTCCAGGCTTAAGAATCTGTGTTTTTAAGGAAAAAAGCAAGTGTAGATGGTCCTAGGGTGCCAGGAGCATGCTTTGAGAAACATTGTACTAAGCCACCAGGATGCTGGTCGCCGTGTTTTAGTTATGAAGTTTGAAATCTTAGCAGCATCTCAGACTTTGCAGGTCGGCTGCTACAACCCCAAGTGAAGGTCTCAAAGTCAGATCTAGACATTTCCTAGGCAAACCTCTTGCCCGTGCTTTGCTCCTCTGTGAGCAGGCAGTCAGCTGTGCAGCTGGACTTGCAGGGCCCTCTTGGTGTGTTTTCTGCTTTGACTTCTTAGAGTCACTCAAGTTAAGCAGCTGCTTCTAGATTGCTTTGAAATCACCGTCACCTCAAGGAAAATACTCTGTTCATGTAGGGTGTAAGTTTGTGTGCATACCCAACACATACTTATATATGCACTTAAGTATGTGTGCACATGGCCTGGAGAGATGGCTCAGCAGTAAAGAGCATAGGCTGCTCTTCCAGGGGACCTAGATTCAATCCCCAGCACCCACATGACAGCTCACAATTACCTGTAACTCAGGTTCCAGTTGATCCAACTCCCTCATGCAGATGTAACACAGGTCAAACACCAAGTACACAGTAAAAAAATAAGTATGTGTGCACATGGTAACACATTTCGCACTTAAAAATAAGTGCATACAAGAAGTATCTTTATTTTTAATTGTACTCTAAATATGCACTGAGTTACATAAGTAGGATGAAAGCAAAGTTTAGACACACCAGCTAGACATTTCTCAACAGGTCTGACCTCTTAAAAACTACTCTCCACTAAAATACAGAATTAGGAACAGGACTTTAAAATTATGGTTACATTGTTGATAGCATCCTGTTGATCTCTGTGTCCCTCAGAAGTAAAGCAAACAACAGCAGTAGCAAAACCCCCTTAATATTAAGTTTTCTTATTTTGTAGAAGGAGAAGCATACCCAGAGATACCAGGGGTCGAGTATTGGCTTATTCAGCAAGACACAAGTGATGCCAGTGCAGAGTTTATTTCCTTTATTTATGGTGGCTATAGAGATGGCTCAGTGGTTAAGAGAACCGGCCGCACTTCCAGAGGACCCAGGCACCCACATGGTGGCTCACAACTGTTTGTGACTCCAGTTCTGGAAGTTCCAATGCCCTCTTCTGGCCTCCCTAGGTACCAGGCATACACACAGGCACAACACCCGTACACATAAAAGAAAAATATATTCATTATTATTGTGTGTGCCATGGCAAGTATATCCAGGTCGTAAATGTCCTGGTTAGGTTTTTTGTCAGCTTGACAGAAACGGGAGTCATCTGGGAAGAGAAACGTCAGCTGGGAAATGCCTTTATCAGATGGCTGGAGCCAGGTCCGTAGGGGCATTTTCATGTAATAGTGATAGAGGAGGGTCCAGTCCTCTGTGGCGGCGGTAGGGGGCGGTCGGGGTGCTGCGCCCAGGCAGGTGTTCTGAATCAGCCTGAGCACACCATGGAGAGCAAGCCAGTACGTAAGGTCTGCCCGTGGTTTAGGCTTCGGTTCTTGTCTCTAGGCCACTGCCCTCCTTGGGCTGCTGCCCTGACTTCCCTCAGGGCTGGACTGTTGTCTGGAAGTGTGAGATGAAATAAACCCTTTCTTTCTGAAGCTGCTTTTGGATCACGGCTTTATTTGTCCCAGCAATAGAAGGCAGAGGAGGACAGAGGGCGTTGGAGGGCTCCACTTTCTCCTTCCACCTTTAGGCAGGTTCCAGGGATTGAACCCAGGTCCTCAGGCCTGTGTAGCAAGTGCTTCTGCATGCTGAGCTGTCCCGTCAGCCATACAGTCTGTGCCTTTTGTTGTTAGCCAACTTCCTTTATTTACTCATCTTCACCGGTGTATTGTGCCGTGGACGGTTTGCCTTGATTTGTAGAGAGAATTACACTCGGACAGTGTCCCTCTTCCCACCTGCTCACTCCGCCACCCTAGGGGAGCTTTTGCTGGGCCTGGAACCCACAGGTAGTCATGGGGGTAGGAGAGGCAGGCGGCAGAGCTAACTGTCCCACAGCCAGGGTAGCTACTTTTTGGAAAAGAGTAAAAAAAAACATGCCTCTTTTGTGTTTTCAGGAGATGCACTTAGAGGATGCCACCCGATTCTGTCCAAAGGAAGAAAGAGAGAGTGAGCAGACTTCTTTCAGCGATCAAAACCCCAGGCAAGACCAGAAAGGGGGCTTCCGCAGCTCCTTCCGCAAGCTCTTTAAAAAGAAGTGAGTAGCCCTTAGATAAAACAGTGTTGTAACTCACTGCCCTTTGGCAGAAGGCAGAGGTCTTTACAGTATTAATTACTAAGTAGCCCGGTCTCACACAACTGTTTCAAGTTCAGTATGTGTACCCAATTTCTGAACAGAAGCAAACTCAGCTCCCCCTGCCACTTGTTAAAATCCTTCCTACTCATTCCCAGAGTTGTGTCCTGAGAGGAGCAAGCAGAGGGTGCCCCCCGGCAAATGGGCTGATACAGAGGGATCCTCTATGGGAGCTGGGTGTTCAGTTAGACCTTCCACATGTGGAGAGTGACGAAGGCATGTCAGCATTTCTGCCCTCATGGGCCTCAGCATCCCGGCTCTAAGAAATTTGTGTTGGAACTTGTAAGGGTTTTCCCTGAGTGAAGGGATTTGCCTCAGGTCCTAGTGAAAACTCTGAGTGTCCATATTAGATGAGAAACAAAAGATGTTTCCTTCCTTGGTCTTTCTAAGTCTTATTATTGCATGAAGCATTACCTCCCAGATATTTTGGCCAGTGCTGTGTTGCAGTTTGGGGGGTGGGGCCAGGCTCCAGCATAAATGTAAGGAAGAGAGAGATGACCCTTAACATTTGAGCAGCACGTGATTCAGCAGTCTAGCCCTTGCCTGCCTGGGTGGCTGCTGTTTCTACCTCCACAGGTCCTCAGGCCTGCCTTCCTCCCCCTTAGGGATAGCTCCTCGTTATTTACTTCCTCTTTTTAGAGATCATTGTCAGTCATTTTCAATCTCAAGTCTATATTTAATTACTAGAAAAATTAAATGAAGGTGTTATTGTTGCCTTTGGAGACTTACTGGGAAGCCACTTTCTCCTGGAAGGTAGTTACTGGTCTTGATGATAGAGGAAGTGGGGAAAGCCCACAGTTGGCTTTCTTTCCTTCTTTCTTTCTTTTTTTTTTTAATGGTTTGTCTAATCCTCCAATGGGAGGGTGATGCTGAGATTAGTGGGTATCTGATTGTTGGTCCTTGCCTGTTGTTACTAGAAGGAGGAGGAAGAGGAAAGAAGAACAGCGGTTCTACAGTTAACCACAGCCCTACAGTCTGTCTCCTTCCCTGCAGTTAACCACAGCCCTACAGTCTCCTTCCAGTTTTGCTAGGCAACCCAGTGCATGCATGACTGTTGCTGGACCCTCAAGTCACTTTACGTAGGGACTGGGGCTTAAGAACTGTTTATTCCTCTCCTGGATTACGGATTTAGGTTTTTCTTGGTCTGTAGCTGCTAATGACATGAGTTGGAAGAAGTAGACAATTTCCCAGTCTAAACTGGGGATTTAGGTCTAGATCTTCGGAAGAACTCCAAACTCCTAAGGATGCACATGGCTTGAGTCTGTTGGATATTTTTTAAAGTCATAAGATTCCCCAAAAGAAATAACGATTTGTTCCTCACTACCACTTATAATGACTGAGCAGTATTTGTTGGAAAACAATCAGCAATAGATCCGCCATTGGTTCCTTTACAAGTTCCTGTTTATCAAAGAGATGTAACAAAATGGCCTATTAGTTACATGACGCATAGGGGACAGATCTACCCCTTTGTATTGAGAGGGCAGAACTAGCAGAAGTGAGGAAGAGGAGGAGGAACACTGTAGAAATGCACCTGTCTGGACCTGGCAGACTCACGAGGGAGTGAGTTCTCTGAAATAGGAGCTCGATGACTCTGCCTGGGTTCTCTGCAAAGTTTTCCCACGCTGGGTGGGAGATTGCTGGAGAAATCATCAGCCCTTTCCAGTATGTATATTTATTTGCTTTATCTGTACTCTGGCTTTATTGTAGCTCAGTCTGAAAAGTCACCCCAAACTAGATGAATGTGGTGTTGGGCCTGTAGGTTTAAAGGTCCCCCAAAGAGAAGGCCATACAATCTTGCTGGAGCTCCCTGCCCCCACAGACCTTGCAGACAACTTAAACTGGGGGCTCTCCAGACTCACACAGGCTAACTGCCTTCAGTCGTCCTGCAACTTGGGGCATTTTTCTTAGGGAAAAGGCCAGTGGATTTTCATAGACCAGTCTGCATCCGTCATGGCACTGTCCTCTCTATTTAAAATGTCAAGTGTTACCTGAGTGGAGGTGAAGGTGGAGCCACTTAGATGATTCTTCCTCTGGCAGGCTTTCCTGGCTTGGAAGGTCTGGTTCGGACAATCAACACCACGCAGGCAGTTCCCACTACAGCTTTGTACTTAGGGAGCTCTTCAGAGACTTGGCAAGGGATAAAGAAGCAACTTAACTAGCTTCTTCTGGGTTTTTCATCTAAAGACCATGGAAAGTCTGTTAAGGACCACACTCCTGTATGGTGTTACAGAGAGAAAGGGCAGGGAGGCCCCAGGGTAGCACGGAAGGGCCTGTGCCTTTAACTCAAATGTAAATACACCATTCTTGTATCTGTGCATAATCCCAGGCATGCATAAAGGACCATGAGTGACATGGTCCCAGCCATTGCATAGGAACTTGCACTCTGAACTCAGGAATGTGTAGGATGAAAGATAAACTCTCTCTTCTAGAAAAATCTACATGGAGATTGTTAAGGACTTAAACCTAGATGATTGTGAAAGATGAGGCGCAGGTAGAAAAAAAATCAGCCATTTTGTGTGTCAGGAAGTCAGCTGGCTGCAAGCCCAGTGACCTTAAGTGACTAACCCTGGGTACCGGACACTCCAGAGCCTGGCCGCCCAGGTCCACATGGCAGGCCCAGGAGAGCCAGCTCCGCTCTGTCCGGGGCTTCCTGCCTTCCTCCCCTGTAGCCCTCTGGAGGTTCAGTCCTGTCTACACTGACACACTTTTTGTTCCATAGGGGCTTGTTTGGCTGGTGGCCCCACACACCCAGAATGCTGCTTCGGGATGAAGCTAGGCATGGAGCCAGATGCAACAGAAAACCCGAGAAAGGGTTCTCTTCCCTCTGAGGCTGGGAGGGCCGAAGGATTCCAAAGGCAGAGTCAAGTTGACATCATAAAAAATATTCTGAAAAAGTGCCCACGATATTTGAGGAAAAGGGTAACCCTTTTATTGTCTCCATCTCAGGCACATTTACCCTGGATAGATACCAGGTCATAGATCCCTGAAAGCTGTACAGAATTGGTCAGAATGAGGTCTGCTAGTTCAAATCTGAGCATGTTAAATGACTACACATTTTAAATGGGATTCTCAGAAGCTGGGGAAGAGACCTGCTATGAGAGGCCAATGTTTGACTGAATAAGATGGAAGGGAACTGTCCCCTCTAGGAGAATGCACATGGACACGGTCAGACCCAAACCCAGACTGTTGTTAGAGCGGAGGCCAATGCTTTTCATGTCTGTGAACAACTCTTACACTTGGGTAAGTGAGTATTCTTGGCTGGGGTGTAGCAGTCGGGAAGAGAGCATGTAAGACAGTGTAAGGGTAAGGCCTGTAGACGGTGCTTCCAGCCTTCATCATCAATTCGGTGGGTAGTAGAAGGTAAAGAAAGAATACACCATCTAACCTTTCTCTTCCTTGTAGTACTTCATAATTTAGATGATTAATTCTATTCCAGCCATCCTAGCCCCTCCACCAATTGCATCGAAATTGATTTTCCTCATCACATGGTCAGGAATACTTCCGCAGGGCCCGTAGATTTGAAGTTGGGGAGTCCTCTTTGTTTGGTATCATCTAAACGGTTTGTGTGTATGCCCCCCTGTGCGGAACAGTCCGTATAACAGAAGGCAGGACTCTAAGAATCAGCTCATCATTTTATACTCATTTTCTCTTTAGAACCCACCCCAAGCCCCAGCCTCCCTCTTACCTACTTTGCAGTTCCATCCTATCTCATTTAATTTCCTATGTGATTTGCAAATCCAAGAGGGGATGCTTGAAAGGAGAAGTAATTGAGGTTACCTAACTCTGGTTGGGAATGCTTCCCAGCAGGTCATCTGAAATCAGTTCTTTTTAAGTGTCTCCAGTGTATTTGGTTGTTCCCAGCACACACACACACACACACACACACACACACACACATACACACACACACACACACACACACACACACACACACAGTAGACGAAATAGATCCTACCCATTTGGAGCTTGTAGTTCAAAGTAAGGGTAGCTCAGCTACAAGTTATAGTGCATAGCATATAATTAGAGTGTCATTCACCACCCTGTGGATGCCACGGTTGACTGGTTTGGCTAACAAAACAGGTGCTCCTCCGCCTCCTCCGACCTCTTCATGTGAAGGCCCTAACACTTTCGAGGAGGACAGTCTTTCACGTCAGAGAACTGACTCTTTTATGTCAGAGACGTCTGCGGTCCTGGATTTTTACCTCCCTCCCTCTCCTCCAGTTTTTCAGGTTGATCTGTAGCTAAGCTGTACTTACTGACCTACCCACCTTGGACAGTTCTTTCTCTCTGTCACTTGAAGGATGGCTAACAGGAAGTTGTGTGAAATGTGGATGACTGTGTGTCACGATACATTGACAGCCACTGTACTCTTCACCGTGGGTTCTTGACTGCCCCTCTAGTATCTGCTCAGATATGCCCTGCAGCTTGCCCTGCAGATGGCGTAGGGTGTTCAAAAGCCATTTCTGTGTTTTGCAGAGAAAGGGAACGAAAAGAAAACACACGATCTCCTTCTAGATTCTGCAGGTTTCCCCCTCCTTACTTACCCCGACACCCTTGGACTAGTCCAGATGTACCTATAGAATGTTGAGCATTACAGAGTCAGCTCAGATTGTCTTGAAAAAAGTGAAAATAAGCTTTGCTGCAGTAGAATTCTGGATTTGAAAAAACGATTAGCAAGTTAGACACTAGCTGCTTAGTAGTTAATATTTAGAAGCACAGACTTTTGTACTGGAAACAAAGAGGAGGTACAGTCTGTAAGAAGAGCCGTTAAAAAAGAACAACCATCTGAGCTGAGTTTGTGGAAACTAGACAGGGCGATTTTGGCATTTGTTTCAGAAATGGGAACGCAACTGGTGAAGATTTCTGTGGTCCTTGGGGCTGGTGGTGACATCAGAGCTTTCCCCTTTCCAGGTAAACTCCAGTTGCATGTGGGAACCTCCAAGTGTGACGTGTTGGGTCTGGAGAGATGAGGTGTAGGGAAGAGGGAAACTGAGGTGAAGTCTCACAGTAGATTAATGGGGAGAAAAACTGAGAAGACACTGGTGCAGTTACCTCCTGCTTCCTGCCCTGAAACGCAAGGGCTTCCAGGCATCCAGCTGCCGGAAGACAGGGAGACAGTGAATAGTCGAGGTGCATCTTACTAATGTCTGGGGCACAACTGTGCCAGCCAGGGATGATTGGAGCTGGAGGGAAGCGGGAGTTCCGAGAGCTGAAAGCAAGCCTGGAGTTTTAGGGAGAATGTGAGTCCGGTTCCAGGAAGTTGAGGCTGGTCCTTGAAAAGAGAAGTTCACCCTACCTAGATACCTCCTTCTTATCTCACAAGTATCCAGATGTACTGGAGCTGAAAGAGAGTAATTCTCCTCCATTTACTGGGATACAGTGGGAAAGTACTCCTTTCTAATCAAGTAAAAGCATGCTGGGTAGCTATGGCTTCTTTTCTGATATTAAATTGAGAAGTAAAACTATCTAGTCCATTCATCACCTTTCCAGACATCTTTAGTCTTTCTGTAGGTCCAGTGTTTTTACTTTATAACTAGAAAAGGATGTTTGAATTCTTCCCAATACGCTCAGTAGATACAGATTCTTAATTAGTAAGAATAATTATTAGTAGCAAGGACTTGGGCTGGGTATAAATATATAGCAATAGAGTACTTGCCTTGTGTGTGAAGGGCGCTGGGTCCAATCCCCAGTACCACCAAAACAGAACAAAGTAAAGCAACCCTCCCAAAAAATAACCAACAAAAACCTCCCGAACAAACAAAGACTCAAACCGTGACAGCGGAAGAGCTGGGAGAGGCCAGTTATCCTGCGTGTGTGTTCAGGGGGCGCTTCTGACGCAGGGTATGGAGACACGGGTCACTTGAACAGGAGCTCTGGAGCGTCCTTCAGACATCCCACACCAGGACTTCTGACACTGGGTCTTGGTTAGTGGGCCAGTTTGACCCATTCTAGCTGGAAGTTTAAGTAGTGAGAGGGCCCCAGGCTAGCTGTATGAGAGGTTATTTCTAGAAAGACTCCTCCCTCTAGGGACTTCTGACATGAACAGACTGGAGAAGGTACAGAGCTGGAATGGATTGCCCAACTGGTTTAACCAACAGAAAGGAAGACTGCACCCTCAACTGGGGGCTCAAATGGACTGAGTTGACTGCTGACTAGTCGTGGGCTCCTGTGTGGTGCTTGAGATAACTGTATTGATTTCTGCGTTCTACCAAATGTAGCAATATATGTGGTTGGTTTCAATAAATCTTTCCTTTAAAAATGAAAACAAGCACAAGCAAGAGTTTGTAATGTCATGCCTAGATGAAGCAAGGGCCCGTGATAACTGTTTTCATTTCAGGGCCTTGGTAATCTGCTGAGTAGTTATTATCTTGAGTCAAAGATAGATATTTTTGAGCCTTTATTCCTGTTCCAATGCTTTCACACGGTAACTTACACCGACATACACAGTTGTCACAATTGTCCCCATGAAGCATTAGAGAGAGATTCTGTATGTTCACTGCAAATTTGAGATACACAGATCTTAAGTTTTGAAATTCAGGGGAGTAAAAATGATTCCAGATCTAGCAGGCAACTGTTTTACAAATGCAAGACAATTTGGATAGATAAAATATTTGAAAACAATTAAAACCAAATCAACCTGTACTTTATCTGTGTGCTGAGATTTTAGGTCCAGTGGATCAGAATACAGGGAAAAAAGTAATGAGAACCCCTCAATGGATCCTTCACCCACCAAACAAGATTTCTTCAGAAACCGACTTGCTCTTGCAAATGACCTTGACCAAGGAACAGCTGTGTAAACACACTTACAGTTGTATTGTCAAGTGGTAAGAGAAGGGGAAAGCTTGTCTATATCTCTGCAGGAATATATATATACATATATATATATCAATGTATAAATCCCTGAGGAAAACTAATATAAATATTTACATACGAAACTAAATCAACATACAAGCTATTGAAGAGATGAAGATTAGTCTATGGTTAAGACTTGACTTAATGAACCTCAACACTTGGGAAAAGGGGAATGAAGACTTTTCACATCATTTCAGAAAAACATAAACTTGGAGGAAAATAAATGTTTGTAAGAACAAAACCTTGCACCTTGAAGTCATTCCCCAAGTATAATAATAAGCATGTTCATTTTTAGCATGGATGTGAATTTTGTGCTTTTTAGGAATTTGAATTCATAGCTTATGAATTCATCCCACTGTGCTTAGACTAATAAGCCCTATGTGAGGGTCCAGTTGTGTCTTGCTTCGTATCTTTCCAAACCTCAAAACAAAATATAACACCCTTTAAGACAAAGGATTAACAGAACTGTATTTTACTTGTGCGAATCAGAGCTCTAGATAATTTGTCCTTACACTATAATTCAGAAGCTTCAAAACTTAAAGATACATTGCTCTCTAGCTTGTTCTATGGTTATGGAAATCAGTCAAGGGAATGGGTGGGAGCAAAAACAAACATTCTCCTGGTGTGGGCTGTGTGGAGGATGGCGGCGGTCGTAGATCCAGCAGATAATGTGTCAGACCCACTCGTGCCCAGAGAGACCCACTCATGCCCACATAGACCCACTCATGACCAGATAGACCAGGGAAGAATCACTGACTTAGCTACATTTTCTTTCCTAGACTTTGAACTCAGGGTCTTGTGCGTTCAGGCAATTGCTCAACCACTGAATTCCATCTCCAGCCCGCAAACCTTTCCTTTGGTCTGGACTGAAGCTGGCCCCAGCACCAGTTTATTTATTTATTGATTTATTGATTTATTGATTTATTTATTTATTTTTGGTTTTTCGAGACAGGGTTTCTCTGTGTAGCTTTGCGCCTGTCCTGGAGCTCACTTGGTAGCCCAGGCTGGCCTCAAACTCATAGAGATCCGCCTGGCTCTGCCTCCCGAGTGCTGGGATTAAAGGCGTGCGCCACCAACGCCCGGCTAGCACCAGTTTTTTAATGGCCACATTACACAGTGGTTACTACAAACCAGAATGAAAACTCAGGGACGTACCACTCAGCTCTCCTAGGAGGATGTAAAGAATCGACGCTTTCATAGCCCAAGTAGAGAACTCACTGTACTGAGGTGAGGCCTGCCTGGTCTTGGAGGAATAAAATGTGCTGTCTCCATCTGGACATGCCCCACAGGGCCAGCATCCTTCTCCTCCATAGGCCCCAAACATCAGATTTGTAACAGAAAGAAACAAAACAAAAGAGGTTTCAGCTGTTTGGCTCCATTGTTAGGCAGTTGCCTAAACAGTGTTGATGTTCACACTGACTTCTGCAGACAGGGCATCAGTAGAATGCACCGTGAGATAGAAGTCTCATTTCTAAGTATTGCAGCCTTTCTCCTTGTCTAATGATTGAGTAGGAACACATCCATTAGCATCCAAATAAGTATATGAAATGTGTAAAAGATTACTACTAAGTTTCTAGAGTTTCAATTTTTAAACGTAAGCAGAGATTTTCATCTCCCTGACCACTGAAATCAGATTTTTATCAGGCTAAAATTGCTCTAGGGCAGTGCTAAAGGAGT
The DNA here is from genome assembly GCA_902168325.1 of Peromyscus nudipes. Lineage (NCBI taxonomy): Eukaryota > Metazoa > Chordata > Mammalia > Rodentia > Cricetidae > Peromyscus > Peromyscus nudipes. The sequence continues at coordinate 38,562 of CABHPH010158497.1, read as the reverse complement.
GCTAAATCAACTGGACATGGAAAGAGAAATAGAAACAACTGAACTGTGAATAAAAATAAGACTTCTTTTTCCTTCCATAACCTGTCATCAAAACAGTAGGTTACTGGAAAGTTTTAAACATTCCCCTCCTGTCAGGTTTTATTTTGATAGCATAGTCCATCTACATCTGCAAACCATTGTTGTGTATTATTAAACTAATAATAATGTTGCCGCTCTGTGCCCCTATTTCCTGTTAACCAGACCCTGGGCGGGTGCCTTTCTAACCACCCCTAAACATTCTTGTCTCCCGTATATTTGGTTCATTCACATTCCCAAACACATTCCCAAAGAGTTAAGTGAAACTTCGCTCTTGTCTACTATGAGATTCCCAGATCCTCAGCATGACAGTCTAGGTTTACTCTGGAGCAGAGCTTCTGCCAGCTGACTGTCTCTCATACTTCCAAGTTCTGCGTGAACTAGCCTCACCTACACTGGGCTTTGCTTTTGCCAGGGAGCCATGCACTTTCCAGCTCACCCCCGCGTCACACCCTTGCTCTAGCTCTTCCAGCTGAGCTGATTGTAAAGATCCAGGTTGAGCCCTCATTTTTCTGAGATCCCTGACGGTGTGACTAGCTCATCTTTTGTTGTATTTGTCTCCCCATTAAGAAGGCAAGTCCTCTCAAAGGCAAGACTGTGCTTTTTATTTTAGGTGTTCCACAGATCATTTCCACTTTCCATCTGATAGACCTTTAGCATCGTCATTTCTGTCTCTCACTGAAATGTGTAAAAGGAAAAAATGCCAATCAAAAAGGAAGTAAGATAGTTGTCTTCAGAATCAGTTAAAGGTACCACTACCACTCTCACCAGATACTAAAAAACCTCTCCAGTTAAAAGAGAAGTAGATCACTCTCTTTTCTTTCTTCTGGCTCGTTTCATAGTATTATTTCTAGGTAGCAGTATAAGTTGACAGGGGAGGCAGGGTCTTTCTTTAGTGACTCATGATATGTGACGTAATGATGGATTAGGGACAAAGTCAGGGTGGGACAGAATTGGACAGCTGCTCCAGCTCTGGGCTCCAGCCCTCTGAAGTGGACTGTGTACACAGATCACTGGTGTCTGCAGGACACGCCCGGGTGATAAGCAGAAAGAAACACTTCCTCGGCAGGTACAGCTTTCTGCACAGGCTAGGAGGTCCCCGTGGTATCTTTTGCAGCCCTGAAGGATCTATATCCAAGCCCAAGCAAGGAGTGTCTCATTTCTCCTACTTCAGAATTGCACCCTCTGAAAACCAGAGATTTGTGGGTCACAAATGCCAGCATTCTTCTGGTGGGCTATTTCCTCACGTAACAGTTTAAGCTAATCTGAGATTTGAAACTAGATTGTTAGAGAAATTCCTGGGATGCTGTTTTTGTGGTGTCTCATGATTTATTGCTTACCTCCATCAAGTCTAATGTCATCTCAGTGATGACAGTAAAAATACGGATTCCCAGGCACTGTTTCAGCCCCATTGTAGTGGAATGTTTGGGGATTGAGTCCACAAATCTGCATTTTAAGTGTACCTAGGCCGTGGTTTTGTTTCCTGAGATTTTGTATTCCTAGATTTATCACCTGTGTTTTCACAGTAATAAACAATATAGATAGTAATATTATTAAATATGTATACATCTGATAAGCACTCTTTATAAACTGGCAAATTGATTGCATATTCAAGAAAACCGATTGCAAGCCCTCAAGAACGACTGTCTTAGATAACACTGAACAATAAAGCTATCAAGTGTTCAGACTAAACTTTTCCACAAAACATTGCCATTAGTAAGTTTCCTCGAGAGCCCACAACAGCAGTGTTTCCAGTACACTTAGAATTCCCTGTCCTAAATGCTGATCTAAAGACCTAAGTGTAGGACGCGTGACTGCTAAGCGTTCTTGGATTTGTAAGACTCACATGATGGGGGGATTTGGAAAAAGGGGAGATGGAGACATGAGTTAAATAAGGCTGAAAAATTTGATGTAAATATAGACATATATACGTACATCGATATGTGTGCATATCTATTCTATCTAAATATCACGTATCTCATCCCATGTAGTTTAGGATGCCCCTGAATTCCTGATCCTCCAGCCTCTGCCTCCCATGAGATAGGACTTCAGGCATGCACCATCACACCTGGTTTATGTGGTGTCGGGGACGAAGCCAGGGCTTCATGTATGCTAGACCAGCACTCTGCTCACTGAGCTATACCCCTAGCCTGAGACCTATATAGTTTAAGGGGAAAGAGTAGAAAGCGGTATTTAACATTTAAGTATCGATTACGTAAGAACACATAGATATGAATTTAGGCAATGCTACACATGCCTTGTTCAAAATAGTCAAGATCCTTAAACAGAAAAACCTGTTTTTCAGTATCTGTTATTTCCTGAGAGTTCAGCAGAGTCTTTTTTTTTTTAAGATATATTTATTTTTATTTTGTGTGTGTTGGTGTTTGCCTGCTTGTGTGTGTGTGTGAGGGTGTCGGATCCCCTTGAACTGCAGTTACGCACAGTGTGAGCTGCCATGTGGGTGAGGAGAATTGAACCCGGTCCTTTGGAAGAGCAGCCGGTGCACTCAACTGCTGAGCCATCTCTCCAGCCCCTCAGCAAACAGTCTTTAAGTCATCTAAGCTTGTTCCCTATTGTTCCTATAAAACAGGACACTTAACCATCTTCCTTTCAGACACAGTAACATGGAATACTCCTTATTCTTGGAAGGAAAACTTAATTGTTTCTTTGTTGTGTATATAAAGTTTTTATTCTGCAGACAGTGGGTTTTATTATAAAGGACTGTTAGCAGATAACATTTGTGCTTGAGTTAACACTGTGCTCGCTAGCCCCCTTGTTATCACAGTTTCTTTTCTTACCGGGGCAAACCTTTTAGCACCATACAAACATGCTCTTACTTTTCCCCACCCATAAATAAAAAGAAATCTTTCTTGGCCTCTTCTGTTCTCCAGTGTTCTGCTTCCTTTTACGGTAAAACGTATAAGAGAAAGTCACTCTAGTCCTTTCCTGCAATATTTTTTTTATTAAACTCATTAGACCCATCCAGGCCTTTGCCTGATCGCTCCCAGAAACTTCTTGTGTGCAGATCACTGATGCTGGAGGTAATGGCTCACATTTATTATTACAGCAGTTGAGAGGTGGAGGCAGGAAAATCACCATATTGAGGCAGATTGGAATATATATCGAGACCCCCCCCCAAACAAACAAAAACAACAACAACAAATCAGTAATGATGTCCTCATTGCTAAACATCTGGTCCACCTTATGTTACTCTATCAGGTAGCAAGATCACTTCCTCTTTTACTAGGCCTTAAGGACTCAACACAATCCTGCTTTTGAACTTTCTTCCTTGGCAGTTCCTTCAGAGTTGTATCAGTCTGCTGATGTTACAATGCAATCTTCCTGGGCCAGAGATGTAGCTCAGTGATGGAACACTTGCCTGGAATGCACAAGGGTAAAGGTTCTATCCTCACCAACACAGAGATCTTTATGAAAATGGCTGCCAGTTTTATATCTTTACTCTGGATCTTTCTCAAGCGCCAGACTAGTATCTCTGTTTCTCTTTGACTTAAGCTGTCGTATCTACTTTTTGAATGTTCAAAGGCTTATATCTAAGCCTTCTTCCACAGTATCTTTCCCACTTCAGTTAATGGTAGTCTTTATTCTTGCTGCTTTGGCCCCAAACCTTGACAGTTCTGTTTTTTGTCCATGTTCAGTCTGGCAGTAAACTGGCTCTCTTCCCTCACTTCCACTGCCCTTGTCCAAACCATTCCGATTGGACTGGCCTCCCGATTCCTGTTCTTAAGTGTTCTCCATACAAACAAATGGATCCCATTACTCTTCTGCTCAGACCTCTGGAGAGGGCTCTCAGGAGTGTTAGAATGGCTTTTAAATCTGGAAATGATCTACAATGGTTAAACTCCTGATGGCACCTCCTCCTAGTCTATCCATATTCATTTCTCTGTCCACACTAGCTACCTCTGTATTCTGTATACCAAGTATGCCCCTGCCTTCAGACTCTTCAACCAGCTCTTCTCTTAGTTACTTGGCTGTCTCATTCATTCCCCTTTCAAGTTGTTATTTATCTCTATAAGGCCGACTGATCATCACATTTAAATTTCACACTTCCAGTCAACGGCCCTTTTTCTCATAGCAGTTACGTTTTTAATGTATAATATTCTACTTATAAAATATTGTCTACATCTTCTCACTAGCTTATACATCCCATGAAATGGATTTCTCATTACTGTTTCTAACATCAGTTCTGTAACAAGACCAATATTTGTTAATGGCTGAATAGTCAAATAAGCTCTTATCAGATGCTTATAATTTAAGGTCATTCAAAACCAATCTGAGTAGTGACAGACAGCACAGGAAGCCGTAATGAATCCAATCATAGGATGTCAGGATAGAGGACCTCTTAAGGGTTCTCTAAAGCAGGCAAACTGCAAACATGTCCTTTATACTTTATTTTTCATATTTAGTGCTTTGTGAAAGGCCCTGTGCTATACCACATCACCTTTGGAGTTCCTCCAAGCCCTTGTAGTAGTGAGTCATTCATTCATGTACTCAGTGGTGGAAGCAGGGTAAACAGGCCTGCCCTCAGCACCTGCTTGCCCTGTCACAGTGAATCTTCCGTCTGCAGTTACTAAGGTAGTGAAACCAGCCACGAAACAGCTGGTAGTTTTTCTTGCCTCCACTAATTCTCAAAGGTCCCAGAAGATTAGCATGGCCATAAACTGCTCTTCTGAAATCGTATTCTGTCCACGGTGGAAAAAGGCAGACTCAGGTGAGGACCTAAGCGCCCTCCTCTGTGATGACCTAGCATTTACCTTTTTTGATGATAAAGTAAAAAGGTGAATCTCTTGGTTAACGTTCAGAATTAACATTCGAAGAGCAAAATCGAAATCTCTAATTTCAGTGTTAGTATTACTTACTTACAGTTAGAACCTGATTACCGAGAGCACATTCAATAATGCATGCTGGGAATCCGCATTTTCAGCATTCTTGATGGCATTCCTCCAAAGGAACAGAGTCTTAGTCCCAGTCACAAACTGACATTTTGCCTAATCCCCACTTGCCTTGTTTCTTTCTCTTCTTTTTTTGTGGTTCGGGGGATGAAACTGGGGCCTCACACATGCTAGGCAAGCCCCTACCACTGAGCTACAACCCACCTCCTTTCGTATTCTGAGATAGGTGCTAGGATGGCCTTGAACTCACTGTGGCCCAGGTATACCATGAACTCTTAATCATCCTGACTCGGTTTCTTGAGTAGCTGGTATCAAAGACCAGTACCACCAGGTCCGGCTTACCTTTATTTAAAAATAAATGGACTGAATCTAATAATCTTCTAATATTTTTGTTTTATATTATACCTTGAGTGAGCCTATAAATGCACAGTTCTTTAGTTACCTTAAGCTCTTTTTGTGCCAAACTGAAAAGGACTTGTAAAGTTGATCTTCCTGACACTAGCTGGTCCCAACAGGAGCCACCTGACAGGGACCTGCAACACCCAAGCACATTCTTTTAGAAATACAATTGCCCTCTGAAACTTCATCCTGTGAATACTCAAAGGCCACATTACTAATTTCTATCCCAAGCCTCCGTGTTACAATAATAGGATCTGACACTAAACTTACTGTATCCTTTTTAACTTGTTACAGGAAATAGTGTCCTCAGAGGAAGACTATGATAAAATGTAAAGTATGTCTATATGAAGATATACGCTAAATTAGAATCACTAACAACTTCAAAATACTGCTCTCTAAAGTAAATGCATGCAAAAACAATACACTGTGGGCTATGTAAGGCATTTTTCTTTATTATTTTTCAATTTATCTTAGTAATGCCAGAAAAAATAACAGCCATTATTTTCACTTTTAACACAGACCAAATACTGCTGCACATAGAGTACAAAGATTACCTACAAACATGGTTAGGTACAAAGGCCATTAGATGTATAGACCACACTTCGTTCTTACATCAAAGTAAGACTGACAGCATTTTTGACAATTATTTTAGCAAATAACCGTGCTACTAAACAAAGGCAAATACACATATCTACACAGACACATCTCAACTAAAATTATACATGTCACTTTGACAAACAAATTCTCTGGTGGTTTCACCAGATATTTGCGCCCCCAAGTCCCCTGCCCTAATCCCGCCCCCAAACGCTGACTTGATCTGAAAAAAAAAAATTAGAGATGTTCTTAATTAAAGGCACATTTGGCAGCTACTGAAAGTGGCATGCATCAGACATGGGTGCTAAGTCACACCACATATAACTTGCATCTTTTGTCTGTCTTGGTTTGTTGAGTGGTAATCCAATGTGACCCACCTTTAGCTAACTTGCTTTATAATTTTTCCAGCAACTGGCTACTTAATGCACTATTTTTATTAAAGGCAAAAGGGAAATTTGCTCACAGTTGACAGAAAATGCACTTTATGGTGTTAAAAATGGAAAATAAGGCATGAAACTTACAAGTTTTTGTTTAGATTTATCATGTAGACTTCATGCTTTTTTTTTTTCTTAATTAGAACACAGAATACCTCACTGGCTCATGTATAAGGGACTATGAAATCATTTTAAAAGTTAGTACTGTTTCAAATGAAAAAAAATTGAATAAAGTCATCCCTTTCCTTTGTATTTTACTGCATAATTCTCTCTCAGCCAAACTGACAGGAACCTCATGATGTGTATTTACTGGTAAAGATTAACGTGCAATGCACAGAACCTGCACCTGCACAGGGGCGGCATGATAGAGATGTTAGAGCATGCCAGCCTGCCGAGCAGCAGAATACCAGGAAATAAGTGCTTGCCTTGGTTTTGAATCTGAAGAGAGGATAAGAAAGGTTTTCCTCTGTATGTACTCTAGCTGGGACAACATCCCCATTTATCTTTCTGAGCCACTAAATACCCCTAATTTAGGCCATTATATTAAGATAAGGAAATAACATGTGAGCAAAATTTAATTACATGATCATTATGATAAATACCACTTTGGGTTTGCATTAAGGAAGAATTTGGAGTCGTAGTATAGCCTCCAACTGAAATAGTACTTTAGTAGAATGTTCCGCTGATTGTGTTTATTTGGCATACTCTTAGCTCAACTCAGGATCCATTCGAACATCCTTGAGTCAGAGAATAGTAACCTACTAAACTCACAGTTTGATGCCTAACAGCCTTTATTTAAGCAAGAAATTTTAATTAGGCAGACTTTGATTATTTGTAATTAGTAATCTTCAAACACATTTGAAAGTGTAGAAAGAATAGACAGCCCGTCTTTTAATAAATTTAGAACATGCACTTGTCTGTTCTGTTTTTAAAGTGCTTAGCTGTGAAAAACACCTCTGTTATTGGAGATGAGCCCATCAAGAGAAACTCCCTTTACTTTGTGAGACAAGGGTAAGCAAACACTTGCTGACACGTTGTTTTCTGGAGGAAATGTCCCGTATTTGCGGATGGAGTTAAGCAAGTTTTGCCGTCCTGGCCGCCTCCTAATGTCCTGGATTCAGATGCAGTTCTGTGATGGGGCATTTGTCTTCGGCCACTTCTTGTCCCCGAAAATGGACATTTTAGTTATGACTAAGGATACAGCTTTCTTACTTCCACCTTAGGGCATCCAATGAGAACTTTTAAAATCACTTACTGTTACAGAATATTTTTGCCCAAATGTCATATTTGAGAATAAAAATATCCTTTATCCGTGATGCATTTAAAATGGCTGCATGGTGAAGTGGTCCACTAGAACAGTTGGGTAGAGCATAGTTCCCATTGGAAGAAATAGAATTAACTCCAAATCTGAGAGTTCCCTCCCTTGTGTTGGCTCAAGCAGAGTGAAAGGGGTCATCACCCTGTTGAAGGCAACACTTGCCAGAGAAATACTGAATGGGTTCAAATGTTGCTTTTCTTAGGTTCTCATTTGAAGTAGGGATGGGGTAATCAGTAAGCCATGGGAAATTCTAGGGACAGTTAGGCTGGTCCAATAAGTCATGGGAGATTTGGGGGTGTCATTACAATCGTATGGAGCAGCATTAGTAAGTAGGCCTAGCTAGCTACTTTTGTTGAATGAATGGTCATTTGTTCAATGAATGGTCTTCTGGACACTTTGCATCCAAGGGATCTGAAACGAACTTTTGAGGACACTTTTAAGAGAGAAGACATTTTCCAAAGAGAAATGGCCACCATAATAGGAATGTTACAGACACTAAGTGACAAAGAGTCAACTCTAACAAACAAACAAGACACACTCAGGAAGACTGCTGAATGATGATGCAGTTAATGTCCGTCCTTCTTAGAAAACTATGCACTGTACTATTGAGATGTCCATCTAATGTTCTAATAAATATCACAAGAAATTATTGATGCACTAAGTTTCCACCATGATGCAGCATAGTTAACACAATTACTGAACTGCTGCTTCATTATTTTGAGGACACATGCACATCCTGATGAATTGATGACGGTCTAAGAATGGAATACGACACAGTTCACAGACATAGTGGAGATAATACAACTTTTTCTATTCAGGTTGCATGCATTTCAGTCACAGTATTTGTTAGACTCAGAAGAGCAGTACAAGGCTTCATGAATAAAACACGTGATACTAATGATGCAGGTAGATATTCTCTAATGAGTAGCTCTGATAGAACCAAAGACCTTAAGCAAAGTAGAATGATAAACGTTAACAAATATGGATGCTCAAGAAATTAAAAAAATCAGCAAGGTTCTGCTTAAAAGATGCCAATCCCATTTAAAGCTAGTATTTTCCTATATTCCAAACTCCAACTTCAGATTATTCTGTAAGAACTAGACACCCAGGCGTACCACATGTGCTTTTATGCTTAGTGTTTGTATATTTTTCAACCCAAAGAAATAAGAATCAATCATTTTCTCCATATAATAATTTAATATATGCCAGCCAAACAAAGTAGTTTATCTTTATTTAATTAAATAAAAACAGACCTGTCAGGTATATTATATAACATTCACTGTACACACATGATTTAGGCAATGCAAGGTAATCCTAAGTAACGCTGACGACTCAACTATTAGTAAAACATGAATGGTATCAGTGAGGCCCAGAGAATGCTCCTTTTCACATTGGTTGCCTGTATTTCTGTAGTATGGTTAGAGGGACAGCCACGAGCCAGGACGTATGTTACCAGTAAACTCCTGTGGGACAAGGGGGTGGGGGATGCCAGTCTAGCGTAGAGGAACAGTCTCCGAAGTGTAAATCGTATACTCGACAGTTACGTTTTTAACAAGTTCTTCTTCCGTCATGTTAACGACATTTCCTGTTTGAAGGCAACACCACCACATTTTGTTTGTGAGTGGGGGTAGGTAGGGAATGTTCTTACAATTGGTATAATTATTCTTAAAATAATAACAATAACAAAAAGTACCTCTTTGGTGAAGCCTCGGTACCCACTCAATTCACTGTAATAATCTGTAAACAGGACTGTAGCACAGTGCTGGCCTTGATTTCAACAAGGTCAGGTACCACAGCCTTTTCTCACAGTCCTCTGAATGATTTTTACGAAAATATTCTAAAGTAGAAGAGTAAAGCAAAGGAAAACAAAGGAGGAGAAGATCCCTGTTGAAGATTTTTTTAAAAGTGCATAATATTCTGAATTACAAAAACTGTCAACATATGGGCCTATTGGACATTAGACTGTTTTCCATCCCTTTAATGATAAAGATTACTTCACAAAGTGAGGACTCTTGCCTATTGGCCGGAAGAGTCCCTTCACGTGATTTCCAGGTGCAATCAGTTGTCCAGTTCCTCTAGATCAGTCTCCACATTCTAAGCTGGACTGCTGTCTTATTCTGTAATTGCGTACAGGTTAAAATTCATTGTCTTATACTACAACTTGAAATAGAGTCATTAGTGTTTGGAGTTCTCATCTGAACTCCTCAGTGCTGGCATGTTCAGTGCATCCATCGCCAGCAATGGATTTGGGGCTAGGAAACTACATCCCAGTACAGAGGAAGTACTCAGGAAGAATGGGCGTTCTCCAACAGTGGTGGTCCATCTCTGTGCATGGACGGGTGTGTGTGCTCCCTCTTGTAAGTTTTTGGAGGAAGTTTGGGGATCAGTTGAGAAGTGCTTTGTCGTGGAGGAATAGGAGGCCCAGCAATGGAATGGAGGTCCACTTCCTGTGTCAGCGGTGGTGATGGCAGATGCCGTCTCGTGCCATGAGGAGAAGGGGTTTGAGGAGGTGGTGGTGTAAAGGGGGAAGGGCTATTTGGGAAGAAGGCATTGCCATGATCACTCTTTTTTCCCAAAGGGGGAGGCTGGAGATGTAATGGTGAGCTTGAGAAAACGTCAGGTGTCCTCACAGGCTCTCGTGGTGGTAACAAGGGAGGGCTTTCAGGAGGGTCTGATACAGAGGTCCGATCTGATAGTGAATATCTTGGTGAATAGGCTTTTGATGTGGGTTGCCTAGGAGGAATAGCTGGGGGGCTGTCCAAGTGCTTAGACATAATCTAACAAATGAAAAAGAATAGAACATGTGTTAATAACTTAACCTGAAAAATACCATAAATATATTAAGAATTAACTTGGAATTTTCAGACACGTTAGTGGCAGAACACTGTGTACAGAACAGGGAGTTTTATCGTATGTATTGAGATGTTCTACCCATTCTTAGAGGAAAAAACCCCAACAATCCAATTTTGTCAAGATTAAAAAGTTTGTTGTTTACTACTGGCTGCCTATCATACAATGCGCTATGATTTCTGATTTAGCATAAATTACCCATTAGTTTTTGGCAGTGTACACATTAGGCAAATGAACTACCATAGCCCTAATTATTAAGTTATAAATGTACTGTATTTAATTATTAAGTTATAAATGTACTGTATTAATGTTTCATGAAATCTACAAGGTCTTGACTTCTCCTGGTACTTCTGTTCGCTGGGTAGCTTAAGACCAAATAAATTGATAACTGTCAAAATAAAACAAATGATACGGGGGCGGGCGGCGTGGGATTTAAACCAGTAGGAAATTTAGTTAGCATGAGTCTTTAAGATCTCTTTTAACCTAGAATTTAAGTTCCTTCTTATTTGGCTCAGAGAATGGCTTTCAGCAGATAGCCAGTATAGTTTCATTTCTCGGATACCGTCACACAAACTCCATGCTGCACTCACACCTCCACCCCCACCCCCGGTCCTAAGTTTTAAAAGAAATACATGAGGGCTGAACAGATGTTTTAGCTGATGAAGACTAGGCTCACAAGCAAAATATAAAAGAACTGCATGAGATCAAGTTACTATTACCTTGTAGATTAAGATTTGGTTTTTTTCCTTATAATGCTCATAGCTATAAACGTACAGGAGTTTCGTGTGCATACTCAAAAGCTACCTTTATAAGAAGAAACAAACATCTTGCATGCTAAATTTATATGTAATCCTTAAACTATTAAACCCAGATACTCTGAGATGTGAGCTTATCCCAGTAAGAATAGACCTGACCTAAACAACTGACCGCAGCTAGTGATTCCCATTTCTAGATAACAAGGTGCTCCACTTTACCTTGGATGGGGAGGATTCTGCTGGGGCAGACTCTGGCCGTCTTCGAGGGGGAACAGGAGGGGGCACAGGCACTTCATCAATGCCCTTGGCTAAACTTATAGATGAGACTGAAGCGGATCCTGTAGGGTGTTATTTTAAAAACAAACAAACAAACAAAACATGATTATAGGACTTTTATTTCACTTATTGCTCCTGAAAACTTAGATGGAAACTGCTTGTACTGACTAAAAAAAAATTTGTTCAAGTATCAAAAGCAGTTTAATAAACCAATAACCAGTACCATTCCATTTTTTAAAATAAACTGCTATAAAAGCATGCAGCAGTTTCCTATCAAATTTTTTAAAAAAGAAAAAGTCACCTAAAATAATTATTTTGCTTCTTAAACAAAATAACATTACCATTGTTAGTCTATAGTTGGAATTTTTTATTAGGTCTGATTTTCAGATTTCTGTTGGAAAGGTAATTTGAAAACCTTTGGAGTGGTCATTTTTGTCAAAGTGTGGTAGGTTCATCTTTTTCTCCAGTTTGATTGCCCTCAAGGGGCTATGCTGGACTGAATAGAGCTCTATTGAAACATCTTGTACAGGATGCACAGGAGAGAATCTGGTGCCCTCAAGGTCTATTCACATTTTGCTTGGGTCCAGACTCTCCTTAGCATGTAAACAAAATTAGAATCATCACATCTAATCCAAAAAAGCTTTAACCATGATGAAACTATTCAAGATGCCAGGGGCAGGCAGGAGTGTGTGGTAATGAAAACAGGACTGTCCTAAGATACACTAAAGCTGACTGAAGAAGAAGTGGATGAAATGACACGAGGTAAATAAAACTAGAACCCATCTCGTGAACAGTTAGTGAGTAAGGATGCTTTGAAAGACACTGTATCTACTGTTAGTCTATAAACACTGTAAAAAGACAGGAACACATTTAAACATTCAAAACTGTACTTGGCGGCTCTTTTTTCTCCTTTAAGCATCATGTTCACTCCTGCCATCGAATACTATAACACTACAGAATGTAGAGAGGATTTTGTGCACTTATATTCAAATGGTTGACACTGTATATCTGCTGGTATGCGTGTGTGTGTGCGTGTGTGCACGCCTGCCCGCACACACGCACGCACACACGCGTGTTTGCAGGCCAGAAGTCAGTGTTGGGTACCTTCCTCTATTACTATCCTCTTTATTTTTTGAGACAGGGTCTCTCACTCAATCTGGAGCTCACTGATTGGTTAGGCTGGCTGGCCAGTGAGCTCCTGGGATTGGTCTGTCTCTGACCCTCACCCCAACTTTCCAGCACTGGGATTTTAAGCATGTGACTGACACTATGCCAAGCTTCTGTGTGGATTTAGGGGATCCAAAGTCAGGCCCTCATGCTTGTACAGCAAACACTCTGCCCACTGAGCCACCTCCCCAGACCACGACCAAAATTTGGTCACCTACTTTCTTAAGAAAATATAGTTAGCTCATAACTGGTATTTTTTATTGTATATATTTTGAAATCATTTGTACAAAGAGTAAAGCCATTGATTTGTTAGTTTAAAACAACTAAAAACAGTAGAATTTATGGTGAATTGTTTAGTTTGGTTTAGAACTGAAAGCAATTAACTACAATAGTACTTGATTTTACCTAAATATTTTGAACTTGCAACTAGTTGCAATTAAAGGTAGTCCTTATAAAGTTAAATGCAGTTATTTGTGGGCATTCTATGTTGTCAGCAGGCTAAGTATACTCTGTAATTGGACAGTGCATGGAGCTGCCAGCTTCCTTCCCCACTGCGCATGCAGACTCTTGCTTCTTTGTTAAAGTTGAGAAGTATCTTCAGAATTGTACAGTTGGAAAAGAGAAATGGTTAAATGTGGAAGCTGCTCACTTGATAGGTTCTTTTAAGAACAAAAGGTTTTGTAAAAAGCACGAAAAGTCTATAAATTTAAGCCAATTGTTTATGATCAAAAGACAGCAGCAGTGAAGCCTCACTTCTAATACGGGGCAGGCAAGGAGAGTCAGCAGGGAGGGTGACCCTCGGCCTGCTTTTAAAGCCAGAGCAGGAGTTAGGTATTAACTCAGATATACTGACTTGGGCCATGGGGCAGTGTAACCTGGGTAAAGACGGTACCGCCGCCTGTAAAAAGTAAACAGGAAAAAGTTGTTTTCTCCCACGAATATTCTCAACTCATCTCTAAAAATGTATGTATGATGATAATGCTGTTCTTGCTGTGTTAGTTTGAAAGAACATCATAAATATTTTTAGGAAAAACTCATTAATACTTTTGAGAAGAAAAAAAGGAGTGACTATCATATTGAGAATTTTGATGAGTTTCTTACTACTTAATGTCATAATATAAATGTGTGTGCATACCATGTATGTGCATGTTGGAGCCTGTAGAGGCCAGAAGAGGGCATTAGGTTCCTTGGGACTAGAGTTTCAGGATTATGAGCTGCCTTGTGGGTACTGGGAACAGGTTCTCTAGCCAGAGTAGTAAGTGCTCTTAACCCATGAGCCAGGTCTGCAGCCTCTTATTTTCTTAAAAAAGAAATAGTATACTTCTTTAGAGATAAGCCTCAAGAAGATTACAATTGATAAATTCTAGTCCGCTTTTGCCTTTTGGGAGTGTCAGTAATGGGGCTGACTTGACGGTGAGTGGACTGTCTCAGGTGACAGCGGCTGCAGGCACAGCAGCCCTTTCCTCTGGGACCCCACAGTGGGGAGCAACTCAAGGTTCTAGCAACCCTACAGCTTTAGCGCTAGATGTGTTTGTCCAAAGCAGGTAGGTACCTCTAAAACAGATGGCTACAGATGAACTGGATGGTTTAGCTGAACATGACAACAGTTCTATAGTAACCTAAGTTATTTTATTTCAAATGAGTTCTTTTCAGTTCTTACTAAGGGAAAAGGGAGAGTAACAGTTTCTTTTTGATAAGAAATCGAGGGATCCTGAAGTTTAGGATTACAAAGCTTTAGCATTCCTCGAACAGTCTCCCCACTTTGTCTAGAACCTTGAGTTTCTGATCCCTGCCACTGAACAGAATACAGCATGCCAGAATGATGACCTTTCCTTTGACTAATCACGTAGATTGAACACTACTAGAGAAAATGTGTTTAGCTGTTTTCTCGCCTCTTCCTGTTTTAGTGACTTAAATTAAGAAAAACAGAATTCACAACTGACAGTTTTCATGTGCCTTCAAGAATTCAGTTATTTGGGGATCCTTATAATATGGAGATAAGGTATCTCCTCTAGGGAGAAAAGCCATGCAAATAGCTAAGTTTTTAATAATGAATTTTAGTCATTTATTAGTAATTTAATAATGAATTTTAGTCATACAGACAGGAAAATGGTGGGTTTTGTTTTAGTAGTTAAGAGCAGTGTCCAGTTGGGTAAAATACATTTTTTACTCCATGTCTATTTGATCTTATCTGACAGCTTCCTTTGTGTACAATGTAACTTCATGGTCCTGTGTGTACAATGTAACTTCATGGTCCTGTGTGTGATGTAACTTCATGGTCCTGTGTGTAATGTAACTTCATGGTCCTGTGTGTAATGTAACTTCATGGTCCTCTGTGTACAATGTAACTTCATGGTCCTCTGTGTGTACAATGTAACTTCATGGTCCTATGCGTGATGTAACTTCATGGTCCTGTGTGTGTGTGTGAGATGTAACTTCATGGTCCTCGGTTTACAATGTAACTTCATGGTCCTATGTGTGTACAATGTAACTTCATGGTCCTGTGTGTAATGTAACTTCATGGTCCTCGGTGTACAATGTAACTTCATGGTCCTATGTGTGTACAATGTAACTTCATGGTCCTCAGTCTCTAAATAAAGCCAAGTAAACTCTCAATAAACACATTTTATGTGGTATAAAGACAAGATCCACCACTGGCCGACTACAGATGCATGCATACTAGGAATTATTACACAGGATTCTGGGCCAAATCTCAAAATAATATCCCTGCAAAGATTTATAGATTTTTAGTTAGTTTCTCTGGGTTAAAAGAAACCTAAAGTTCCACAAGGCATGCAGAAAGTATTTTATCAAGGACCAGGAAGGGTATGAGACTGGGGATGATAAACCAGGGCTCCTAAAGCAAAAGTTGGTGCTTTGCAGTTGTGCCTCAGTTGTGATGTGATGCTGCCCTGATGCTGGCCCCGGAATGCCAAGGGGAGGAACAGGTGCAAACACTCACCAGAGGATTAAAGCTGAATTGATTCCAAGATTGATCTAGCAATAAACAGATGTAAAAAGGTGGCGTGTTGTTAGGGGAGCTGCAAAGTTCTTGATGAAATACCTAAGAGAATGGCACTTCATAGAGGGTCAGCTGGATAAGCCCGTGACTACTGAGCATCCTTGGGCTTGTTTGAATTGAGATGTGCTACAAATAGGAAATGCACACTGGATTTTAAATATTCTGAACAAGAATATAAGGTGTCTTGAAATAAGTATAAGATGTCTTGAAATAAGTTTTTATATGATTTCATGATGAAATCATTTTTTACAAACTAGGTTAAATAAAACATTCTTTAAGTTATGTTTGCTTTTTCTAATGTGGCACTAGACATTTACAGTCAATATATATATGGCTCTTATATTTCTTATATTGGACACTGATGACATAGCAGTAACTATGTGATCTGTATGGCTCTGCTTTTCATAGTAACAAGAAGATCGAAATATTATCAGGATACTACAGGAAGTTTGAGGAAGGGTCTTCTAGGAATTTGAATTTTATATACTGTAAAATCAGAAGCTAATGCAGAATTTGGTGGGGAGGGGATGATGTACCTTATATTCAAATTAATCATTTTGTGGGCTGGAGATATGGCTCAATGGTTAAGTGTACTTGCTGTTCTTCTATAGGACTGGGGTTCACTTCCTAGCATCGACATGACAGCTCACAACCATCTTCAACTCCTGCTTCAGGGGACCTAATGCCCTTTTCTGGTCCCTGTAGGCACACACATAGTGCATAGACATTCACACAGGCAAAACACACATACACATAAAATAATAAAATT
The DNA here is from genome assembly GCA_902168325.1 of Peromyscus nudipes. Classification (NCBI taxonomy): domain Eukaryota; kingdom Metazoa; phylum Chordata; class Mammalia; order Rodentia; family Cricetidae; genus Peromyscus; species Peromyscus nudipes. The sequence goes on along the minus strand of CABHPH010158497.1, from coordinate 21,993 downwards.
AAAAAACAAACCACAGAGTTGATAGTCTTGATAGGAGAGGTGCATTTGGGTAAATTTAGAGTGTTGTTTCAGCAGCTTTGAAAAACCCCAAGTGGCTGGAGTTTAGATTTAAAGAATTATAATATCTTTTGAAACAGTATCGGGGTTGTGTATACTTTCACATGCATACGAACATACACATGATCACAGAGATGATTTTTCACTGCTCTGAAGCACTTCAAGTTTGAGCACTTACGTGAGTGGAAAGGGCTTGCTGAGTGTTCAGAATCGAACACACTGCACACATCTGTGGTGCTGGACGCGCAGGACGAAGGAGGGGGTGTCAGCGGTGTCTTTGGAGAATTGGGTGCAGACACTGTACTCTCAGTCTCGCTCTCTGGGATCCTACTGTAGCTGATTTTTCTTGGCTCCTGCTGCAGAGGTGTGGGGTGCCTCATGGTTCCTGGTCTTGGGTTTGAGGGGCGAACACCGGGGGATTTGAGGGGATAGCTGTATTTTTTTGGCTATAGACATCAAAAACAAAAACAAACCACAATACTTAAAACATCATGGGTAAAAGGAAGGTTTTTCTCTGTTCAACTAATAGTTAGAAAAACTATAAATTATCAATATGAAAATTTCCCAATGATTCAGATCAGAGTATCCCAGGTTCTAGCACTATCACTTCATTCTGCTGAACGTTTGGCTATGTGAATCATTAGAAACTGAATGTATTTAAATGAGTTTAGTATAAATACCAGAATGTTTGTTAATGTAGCATCTTGGGGGATGGAAATTTTTTTGAAATACATTGTATAATTCCCTGGCTTTTTGTTGTTGTTTCGTTTTTTTGAGACAGGGTTTCTCTGTGTAACAGTCCTGGCTATCCTAGAACTCACTTTGTAGACCAGGCTAGCCTCAGCCTTCCAAGTGCTGGGATTAAAGGTGCACACCACAGCCCCCTTCCCCGCAAATTCCGTTTTTTAAAACATACTATTTGGGGCAATTAAATCTTGTTGGAAAAGCCAGGATACTCATGACGAATTGTGTGTTGTAGTACAGTGATGCTATTAGCCCATTAGGACATGGGCTACTTACAGATGGACTGAGTTGCCTGCATTTTCTTTAACCTCTGTATATTTTAACTTTAGGGCTCTTTCCCTGCAGAATGACCACTTCACAGTGATGTCAGAATGTCTCACTAGAGTTGGCATACATATTAGGTTTATGTTTAGAAGCTGTTTTAGAGTTTAAAAAAATCTGGCTGTGAGTCACAAACATTATACAGTTTATTGTGATCACTTAGAAATGATTTATATTTACTTTTTGATTCTATGAGTGAGTGAACATATTCAAATCAGTGAGAAGTAATACCAAGCATAAACTTGGCCAGGCACTAGCAAATTACTACAAAATAAAAGAACCATTAAAAGTATCATTGTACAAACTTTGCATTACTAAGGCTAATGGCTCATGGTTAAAATTTCTAATAAATAATTGCTTTAAAAAATCCCAAGTAAAGCCAGGCGTTGGTGGCGCACGCCTTTAATCCCAGCACTCGGGAGGCAGAGCCAGGCGGATCTCTGTGAGTTCGAGGCCAGCCTGGGCTACCAAGTGAGCTCCAGGACAGGCGCAAAGCTACACAGAGAAACCCTGTCTCGAAAAACCAAAAAAAAAAAAAAAAAAAAAAAAAAAAATCCCAAGTAAATATATTTATTGTTAAGTAAATTAGTATAAATTTCTTAAATTCCATGCCTTTGAAATAAATTACAACTTTTGTTAAAACTAAAAGTAGCAAACTATAAATTTGCTTACGCTTATTACATCATATGAAAATTTATTGAAATTAATATTAATTTTCATTTATTTGAAACCAAGTGGGGTATTCCTGATTATTCTTATTAATTACCTTTAACCATCACATTTATACCTCATCCCTAAATGCTTTCACAAAAAACTGATCTACACAACACCTGGTATGGACCCACAATGGTATTGAAGATACCCCCAGATGTAGACAACAATTGTAAAAAAGTATAAAGTTGTGAATATATGAATGCTTACAAATCTTGGGAGAGGCTTAGGGTTCCGTGGTTCTATTTCAAGGGATTTGTTGAAAAGATAGTCTGTGAATTCTTTCTCCATGTTATTTCCCATTGGATTCAAGTTTTCAAAGAACCTCTAAAATAAATACAAAAAAATATTAGTATTAAATATTCTTAATCAGATTTCAAATTCATGAAAATAACTCAGTCAATAATTCAAAATTTCTTATATCCTAAGTTTTATTTTCCCTTTTCTTCTCTACAAAATAAACCTGGCCTTTCTGAGGCATTGTGTAAAGTTGCTCAGAGCTGGGGATCCTCACACGCTTCAACTTACTTTGATATCTGCCTCGACCCGTAAACAGTAAGGCTGGTTTTGGTACTGCTGGATCTCCCCCGTTATCTCCGCCACTTTCCTCCTTTTGCTGAAGTTAATAAGCTCTTTCCCGTGTCTTTTCAGAAATTCAGGGTTACCTTCTTCTGTTTTCAAGATATTAGTGAGATAAATTCCTACAAGAGACCATGAAATTACTTCACGGGGAAAGAAGGAAGAAGTTTTTTTTTTCCTTTCTCATTAACTGCAGGGATTTATGCAGACAGTCATAATAACCAAAGAACCAAGGCCTAGATTTCTAGTCTATGAAAAACAACTTGCTCAGTGACTGTTTTAAATCCTTCTGTAAAAAACTTACATTTTATAAACATTCAAGGAAAAGGAGATCAAGTTTCAGAAATAGATTTCTTGTTTAAAGAATGACCAGCCTTCCATACTCTTCAAACCACCATTACATGACGTGTAAAAGGACACTTTTAGTGAAGAGACTTAACAATGTTGTCATTGATGCATGGTATTGCCAAAGGGGGGAAACCCTCAACTCAGAAGATTACATTTTCTGCCCATTCAATTCTTAGTCTCACTATGTGGAGGTGATCACATTTGAACAGGCTTTCTTGTGGAAATGTCAAAAGGGCTTCAAGTCTCTCAAGCACAGGGTGACATATAATTTGTGCATATTTTAGATTTAGAGCACCAGGTGATATGGCTGGCCTCAAACCTGTTAGGTAGCTGAGGATGACTCTGAACTTACCCTTCTGGCTTCAACTCTTGAGCCCTGGGATTACAGGCACACATCACCATACTTGGTTTATGCGGTGCCGGGGATTGAACCCAACTGAGCTGCACCCAGTCCCACTTGAGCTCTTCGCCAGCCCTCTGTTCCCTTTCTTCCCAGCACCAAGGATCTAGAGCCAGCTCTGCTACTTTCTCCCTGTGCTGTCTCCATCACTGCCTTATCTCTGCACCTGCTCTGCATCTCCAAATGGAGACACAGAGGGGTTTATATGTCAGTTTAGACTAGGCTTGACCAAAAAGAAAGTGTCCGCTAGTGACGGCTGGAGCTGCTGATGTTGACATCTGAGTAACTTCCCTCCCAGATTACACACTGCTCTTCTGAGGGGAGAGCACAATGTGTGGGACCCTGAGCTCATTCACTGACTATCAAGTGCAGCCTTTCTGCTGTGTGTTAGTTACTACATTAGGTACTGCAGATAAAAATACAGCACAGGGAGTGGGCTGCTCTCCGAGAACTCAGAGCTTTGAAGATGGGGCACTATGGTAGTTTTGCAGGTACTGTCTTAGGAAATGCTGTGCTAGTAGTAATGTTTACGATGCTGTGAGAGCACAACGGAGGTGCCTTATCCTGTTGTGTTGAGTTGTTGGAATTAGAAGAAAGATCATCAAATGAACTCTCAGGAGTGAGTTAAGAGTTTAATGGGTAGAACTAAGGGAGGACAGCAATGTGACACTCGTGTGATAAAGCGTGGAAGGCATCCTCAGAGCTGGTGGGTTGTTCATGGTTAGAGCCTAAGGGTGGATGTACTGATTGTGTGGAGTTAAAGATGACTGGAAGGATGTCAGACAGACAAGATCACTAGTTCTAATGCTCAGCAGTAGAGGAGTACTTCTAAATAATGTCATTTTCTTCTTTTCTTTTTAAAGTAAGTGTGTGTGTGTGTGTGTGTGTGTGTGTGTGTGTGTGTGTGTGTAGATGGTTTTCTTCCATGTGAGTCCCAGGGTTGAACTCAGGTTGTCAGGAATAGCAGCAGGAACCACAGCCAGCTCACCAGCCCTAAATACTGCAAGTTTTTTGGGTCACATTCTTTAAAAGATGTAATGACTCACTCCAGTAATTAAAAAGTCAGCAATAATAAGGTAAGACTGACATCAATGTCTGTTCAGTTTGGGCAGATGATTTACTTGTCTGTTCTCGGCACTAAGGCCACTCTTCAAGGTATGTTCATAAAATAGTTACTATGTATTTTAGTAAGCATAAGTTCTTGTGCTTTCTAACAATGTGCCCTTAAGAGTGTGCATATTCAATGACAGCCAAAATCAATTCTCCAGATTAGTCTCCAGTTGAAATGTTTGTACTCAGATTGTGAATGTCTTCTGTTAAATTTAACTTTCATTCTGGGCATGGTGATGCAGGGATATCAAGCCATTTTAGATGACACAAGGAGTCTGTCTTGAAGAAGAAAAGGCTAACTTTCATCTAGGATAATGAGTAGAAACATCTTTGCATTCTAGGATTGTTAGCTGCACTGAATGCCAAAGAAGAGCAATATACAGGCTATAATACTTTGTGTGGTTGGAGATAGTAGAGGGCATACAAATTTAAGAGGTAAACTCTTTAAGAATTTAGTAGACTGGGACTGGAGAGATGGCTCAGTGGTTATGTGGTTTTGCTCTTCTTTGACAAGACTCAAGTCTGGTTCCCAGTACCCATGTCAGATGACTCCTGACCACCTCTAACTACAGTCTCAAGGAATCTGACACCCTCTCTTGGCCTCTGAGAATACCCACATACACACACACACACACACACACACACACACACACACACACACACGTGCGCCTGCACAGCCCCCCTCCCAATAAAATTTTAAAACAACTTCTCTGATTTAGACAGGGGCAGGGCATAGCAGGAAGACTCTGAGCTCTGAGCTTAGGTGACTGAAGAAGTGGTACAGGGACCATATGGGAAAACAGGATGTTCACAGGTGTTACAAACAAACAAACAAAACACTTGAATGAAGCTAAAAAAATACAAGTAGCACTTCGGAAAAATCTCAGGATAAAAGCTGGAAAGTATTTTATGCCTGATAAATGCCAAATGAATATAGTCATGGTAGTACTGTCCAAACTTTGTATCTATATAAATGTTTAAACATGTGACTTTTTAATTATAAGGAATATTTGTATATGTGCACATACAATAGAGACCTCAATATTCTTTTTATTTTATTTTATTTAATGTGTATTTTGCCTGCATGTATGTCTGTGCACCCAGTGCATGCCTGGTACCTGTTGGTGCCAGAAGAGGGAGTTACAGACAGTTAGAACCATCATGTGGGTATAGGACTTGAACCTGTGTCCTCTGGAAGAACAGTCAGTGCTCTTAACTGTTGAACCATCTCTCCAGTCCCAGTTTGATTCTTTAAGAAAGAATCATATGTTTGTGTATGTGTGTATGCATGTGTAGATCTAAATGTGACTGCATGTCTATCAAATAGTGGTCTAAATGGCCAAATGATCTTTTGTTCTGAATAATATGGTTCTTTCATTCACTCAAAAAACATCTGTTGCATGCCTCCATGTGTCAGGCCCATGGTTAGGTGCTAAGAATAGACAAGATACTCTCCCAGAGTTTTGCTCATTTGAAAGAGCAAAAAACTAAGCTACTGTGCTGTAAGCAGAACATTATATTGCAGAGGTATGTGCATCAAAGTATGAGCAAACTGCCAGGGGACACAGAACCCTGAGTCGCCCTTTACTGCTAGGAAGGTAAGGAAAGGCAGCGGCCAAAAGTTAAGCCCACCCTTCTTTGTTACTATGTCACAGTGCTGTTTTCCTTATCCTTACGTCACTCCAGAGTATGTAAATGGATCTGTTGACTTTACTAGAAATAATACATTGAGTCACAGGGGATGATGAAATAGTCACATTAACTTTATGGACAGCATGCAGCCACTGTAAATGATTATGTAAGAAGATTATTTAAAGTATAAAATATACTTTAGATGGATATGGCAAAAAGTAACATATATAGCATGCAGTTACATACAATCTACACATCAAAAAGACCACAAGCAGGCCAGGCATGGTGGCACACACCTTTAATCCCAGCACTCAGGAGGCAGATAACAGCGGATCTCTATGAGTTTGAGGCCAGCCTGGTCTATAGAGTGAGTTCCAGGGCAGCCAAGACTATAGAGAGAAATTTTTGTTTCGAAAAACCAGACATACAAAAAACAACAACGAAAACCAAGCAAATATAAAAATATTTAGTTATAAAGCTGCAACAATAAAATATGAGAGAATAGATACATTGAAGAAAATATCAGGATTACCATTGTTCTATGTACTACAACTTAAAACTCCACAGGAAAAAAAAATAAAGATAATGTTAGGAGAAAATTTGCCAAATAGTGAAGAAGTCAAACTTAAGAGAGATCAATTTCTACTAACCTTCAGAAGAAGGCTTACCAGAGCATGTATGTGGGCAGGGGAGAGGCTGATTCAAGAGCTGGGTGTAAATAGCTCCAGCAGAAAGAGCGTTTGTTTGCCTGAGTACAAGCTCTGAGGTCCATCCCTAGCACTGAAGTGTGTGGGGGGGGGGGAGTACAAGGGGGGGGGGGGGGGGACATGAAAAAAATACTGAAAATATATAATGTGGGGAATAAGTAACTGTGGAAGAAAAAGGAATCTCCAAGAAGGCAACAGACTGAAGATCCAGTCTGCAGTCTCTACCCAAGAGAAGCAATAAATTCAGATGGGAGAGTCAGTCTTGAAAGGAAGAAAGGCATTCATCCTCCAGTGCAAAGGAGGGAGATAAGGGGCTGGTAAAAATAAAATCCTAATGTGCTGAGTTACTGTCTCAAAGACACATACAGTGAACATCTAGACATGTGTTTTGTTAAATGATTAAATACAAATGCATGATACGGTCATGTTTCTTCTACTTTATCAAGATTAACTACAAGGCGAGTCACAGTGGTGCACATCTGTTATCACGGTGGTGCACATCTGTTATCCTAACCACCAGGAGTGCAAACAGGGCTGCAACAGTAACAAAAATAACACAGGGTTCCAAGACTACAAGGACAGGAGTGCCGTGACAGCTGACGGCTGTGAGGGTCGCCTTGCTCTCCACCTGGAGTGCTCATGGCTCTCATCCTGGGTGTGAGTTCCAGGTCGAAAGAGAAAATTCATTGACTGACTTGCCTTACATTTATGGCCTCATGTTGGATGTATTTTGTTTGTTTTCAGAGAGGGACTTGCTTTGTAGCCCAGGCTGGACTCACACTCCTGGGTGCGACCACGCCTGTCACCTGAAGGTTATTTGACAGGGTTTGTAGTGAACTGATGTTTTAAAGGCTGTGACCCCTGAAACAAGGTCAGACACAGGCTTTTCCACTTGTGGTATTACTGAAACAAGTTTCCATTTTTTTGAACACTGTAGACTTTTACATTTAGGATACTCAATCTATAATAGATTTGATTTTTTTAAAGTCCTAAGAGAAAAATTCTGAAGGGATTCAGGTGTTATTTTCTATACTCATTTTAATAAAATGCCATGTTTTATCCAGAAGCACAATAAAAATTAGGAAGAAATACTTACCAAAGAAAGGCACACATGGTGGATTAATAGACCTGAGTTTTGCCAAATATTTCTTATAATGATCTTCACTCAACTCATGAGCTTCCTCTAAAATTTTCTTTTGTCTACTTGGTATTTGCTATAATAAAAAAAAAAAATTAGGAGGCCTCAGTTGTACAATGGATTGCAAATCTTGCCAAAAAAATACCCAACTAACCATTGTGGCCCATTCATATCAGTTCGACTCCAAGAATGCTAGTACTGTTTTTATTTTTTAAGTTATATTTTTTTGAGACAAGCTCTCACTGTGTATTCCTGGCCAGGTTGGAGCTCACTATGTAGGTCAGGCTGGCTTCAAACTCATGGAGATCCACCTGCCTCTCCCTCTCAAGTGGCGGGATTAAAGGCCTGGTTAATGCTGTTTTTCTTTTTTCTTCTTTTAAAGCCTTTTTCGTACACTTTAGTACACACTTAGAAATGTGCACGATACAGTATATCTTGCCACACCTCATATAATACATGTGACAGTTACTGAGTATGACAAATCAACTCCTGAATGGAGCTCAGCAAGCTCGCTCAGCAGATAAAGACACTTGCTACACAAGCCTGGTGATCTGAGTCCGATCCCAGAACACCATCAAGATGGTAGGAGAGAATCTACTCCACAAAATCCTTTTGACCTACACATGTGCCCATGGTAGACACTTGAGTGTGTATGCACACAAAATTAAGAAAATAAAATGATGAATGTTTTTTTCTTCTAACAAGTTGGAACCTATGACTGAATGGGAACACTTAATTTTAAAAGAGAAACCATTCATTATGAAATTTAGGTAAGTCCATATTTTAACCTATTATTGGAAAAACAAATGAGGCATTTAAATATTAAGTATCATACTTGTTATCATAATTATATCATAATTATACACAATGGCAGACTTAATTATGGTATTTTCATACATGTCTACAATGCATTTTGATCCCATTCACCCACAGCCCTTCTGCTTCCCAACCAGTCTTCCCTTCCGCTGTCGTGTCCCCTCAGTGATCTGCTGAGTTCACCAGGGGAGCTTACAGGAGCATGGGCGAGACTGTTCATGGAACACGGACCTCACCACTGAAAGGTGTCTCTCGCTCTCTCAGCACCCACTAACTAGTTATACCCGTGGAAGAGATGGGGCCTTAGAAGCCCCTTCTCAGCTTCCGGGAGCCCATGCTGCGGGCCCGCTTTAGTCCAGTCTTAGCTGATCACCACAGATGTGCAGAGTACAGCGGCCTGCCATGCAGAGCCCTACAGGTAAACTAAGAGTGGAAGTTCATCTGAAACACAGGTGCAACCTACCTCAAATGTGTGGTCTAGCCTGTAGACAGGTGACGAGTTCATGGCGCTGACGACTTCAAGGACACCATTGAAATTGTTTAGCTCTTGAAAGACTTGGAGAATCTCAATTATTCGACTCACTACAGCTACTCTTTCTTCTAAATTTTCTGTTTCTACAATACATCTAGAAATTGAAAAGAATTAAAAATTTGAATTTTCCCAAAAAAGCTATGTTTCAAAAAGTTTTAATGAAAACAGTAATCTAGAGAGTGCCTGTGTGGCTTCCGTGTGACTACAGAAAAGACATTTACAGTGATGCACTGGATTGATAGGAGACTGCAGAGAAAGGCAGGCTTCTGGTGGAGCATGGTCCTCTTTTTCCTGACATCCAGACTACTATAGGCAGACAACCACCCCCAATATTTTAACACATCCTCTATTTATCAGTATTAGAATAACTAAGATCTTACTGAATGTGTGTGAATCTTCGTCATTTAGGTGTGCTCTAGCAATGTGTGTTCTAGAACTTTGCTTCCTTTGTGTGTGTGTATACACAGTCCTATTTCAGTGATTCATTTCTGTGTTTGCCTGAACAAAGCCTTGTTATGTAGCCCAAGTTGGCCTGGAACTGGTAATATTTCTGCCTCAGCCTTCTGAGTGATGGCTGAGTAATAGCTTATAAGTGTACATCACCATATCCAGCTTAATTTTGATGTCTAATATATAGAAATAATTGACAATGTTTGTAGAAATAGCTCTTAAGATAACCACTGGTATATTGCAAAGTCAGTTGAAATATTTTACTAAAATAAAAAAAATGGCAAGAGAGGTAGCTCAGTGGTATAGTGTATACTATGCATTAGGCTCTGGGTTCAATTCCCTAGAACAAGAAGCAAACAAAACATACTACTTAGAAACAATTTTTTAAAAAAAGCATTTTGTTTTTAACATATTGAGACTCTATATATTAGTTTATTATACAGAGTAAGATAAAATATATAATATATGTTATATTGTTATTTTCCCATCAAATAGTTAAAAACCCAGCTAAGTATGGTTGGTCAATAGTGCAGACCCTAGCACAAGGTGACCAAGGCAAGACTGCTGTCACATCAGCCTGCAGGACACAGGGGCTTCCAGGACTACCTGGGCTACAAAGTGAGACCTCTTCTCAAACACACACACCCACACACACACACCCATAAAAAACTGTCTGATCAACATTTACTCTCTGTTTCTGTTTGAGAGAACTTATTAATAATTTGTCATTAAAAAAATTAAATCTAGTTTTCAGTGATATTAATAGTCTATAATCTAAGAAAAATTAAGTACAAAACTAAATTATCTTACTAAATTTTTAAAATGTAAAGCCACAGATTGTATTATTTCTTGATGAGGCTAACATAATACTAAGAATAAAACCACTATACTGGAAACCATCAAAATAAACAACTTATTATCAAATTAAACATAACATGTTTATATATTTAAAGAATTCTATACAAGTATATTCTGGCTAGCTGATTAGGGAAAGCCCAGGGACAGTGCTCTACATCTCATTAGTTACATTTCTCTTTCCCAGTGTGACATGTCACAGTTACTACGGTAAAAAAGAGCTTCTGTAAATTAAATATATCAACTTTAAAATCAAATCAGAGAGCAACATTTTAGGGGAAAATTCTAGTTTTACTTCTTAGAGGTATACTGTCTCTGACAATATAAACGAACTCTCCTTTCGTGTGACTTGGACCACTTCAGGCCTTCATCCAGTCTGTTTTATATGCTGCCTGTTCTTCTACCCCCAGGACTGTGGAAACCACATCTTTACAAAATACATTGCCTTTACTCAGAAAAATAATAGCCAACATATGAAGCTAAGGTCTCTCTCTTGTCCCTAGTTATAAAAATATATATATAAATTATAATATTTATATAAATATAAAAACCACTTCTTGGTTCTATAGTACTCCAGTGGAAATGATTAAAACAAACCACACCTACCCACCTCAACTCATAGTACTCCAACGTCTCTGGAGATGGCCCTAAGAACAAGCCGCCAATGAGAGACTGTCTGTTTGGGAAAATCTATAAAATAATTCCGTGAGGAAGAGAGTGGACTATTTCAACTAAGACTGTTCCTCCTCGCCTCCCTTTCTCTGGAGAATCCATTCCAGATGTTGTAGTTAAGAGCATCTAGGTACAGCTCGGGATTTTTAGGGAGAGGTAGTTGTTGGGTTCCTACCCTGAGGAGCAGGACTTCATTATCTGAGTGCAGTTTAGTGGGTTTTTTCGAGACAGGGTTTCTCCGTGTAGTTTTGGAGCCTGTCCTGGAACTCGCTCTGTAAACCAGGCTGGCCTCGAACTCACAGAGATCCGCCTGCCTCTGCCTCCTGAGTGCTGGGATTAAAGGCATTCGCCGCCACCACCTGGAGCAGTTTAGTATTTATTTTACTTTATAATATTTAATATTTCAGCTGTGAAGACCCCTTTTGCCAACTTATGGGCTGAAGCTGTAGGTAATTAGAACTTTGAGAAAATAGCTCTTTGTCTGGCTCCTGATATAGTGGTTCCATGCCAAAAGTTGGTTAAGAGGACCTCAAGCCACAGTACGATTCCTGCCTCTTCACCTTAAGCTCTTACATTAGAAAGAGCTTGTAATGCTCTCCTCTCCAGAACTATTTCACACAGCTCCTAATCTCTTACCATTTACAACAAAGGGTGGACACTTTAAACCTAAAGATGTGTTCAGGAGCAATGGAGTTGTCATGAAAGGCACCTGAGAAGAAATCTGGAGAAACAAGGAAGATATATAGCCTCAACTGTGCATTACCTAGTTTGCTCAAGGGAGCCAGGAAGACAGTTGAAGAGGGAACCTCCTGGGGTTAGAGCAAGTATCAGTTGATTAAGGACCTTAGAAACTTTACCTTCCAGGAAGCCAGAATTTCATTGGCTTATTCTGCACAGCAGTTTGTGCTACCAGGGAACTGTTCACAACAAAAGAGTGAACATGGCAATTAGTAGTTCAACCTTGAACAGCTTGGGGTGTGCAGTCTGGAAGGAGTGGACGTGAGCCATCCCGGAGCCTGCCTTCCCCAAGTGACTATGGCATCCCCAGCTCTAACCCACTTAGTTCACTTCACATTCAAGTAGCAATGAAACAAGCGTGCGAAGGCAGAGAGGGCAGAACTGAACATTGCTGTGTCCACCGTGAAGTCCATAAAGAAACCGCAAGCATTACCTACACACCGGACTAAAAGCAGGGAGCGGATTAACAGAAGGATTTCCAAGTTACTATCAGAGAACATGTTCACAGAACTAAAGGCCAGCAGTAAAGGTGACAAGGAAGGTCTCATGACAACATGTATCTAGAAAGAGGATTATGAACGCAGTAAAAATGACAGAAAGAACCAAATGGAATCTTGGAAGTAGAAAACTGGAGAGCTCAATAGTAGATATGAACTGACAGAATGAAAATGAGCTCATTTGAAGATAGAGCTAGTGTTCAAAACTAAGGGCAGAGTATTTCAACCCTGCACATCTGTTGCTACTGAGCCACTGCATAAGAACACTAACGGAAGTTCTCTTCAGGCTGAAAACCAGTGGTCCCAGTGGTCCCAGAAAACCAGTGAATCTACACCAAGAACATCAGGAAAGGTAATTATAGAATAATAAAAACACTCTAAATGCCCATTTTTTTCCTCATTCTTTTCTCTTACCTGGTTTAAAAAAGCAACTGACTGAATGGGCATGGATGTACTTTTGGGTCTAGAGTACAAAAATGTAATACCCTGCCCACAGCAGAACCAAAGGAGGATGAAAGCGCCATTCAAGGTTAAGGCGGTGAGAGCAGACGGCAAAGTAGTTATTGGAAGGGTGCACTGCTGAACTTGCACCATTAATAAGGTGTATCCAACTGCAGAAAGGGGAGGAGCTAGACACACGGGGAAGGCATCTGTCTGCGGGAATGATGCTGCGCCAATCTGCAGCCCCTCTGCTCAAGGAGATGCATGTGGTTAGCTGCAGGCAACCATCAGAGACTCCTACGTTAACGAGACTAAGATGCACACCAGGAAAACGTTCAGTGCACTTTAAGAAAAGGAATGAAAGAACAAAAGACACGTGACCCAGAGGAACAGAACAGCCCGGGATTCATACCCAGCCACTGCTACAAACAAAAATGTCAACAGCACTTACTTTTCAAACCACAGAGTGAGGTTGGTAGTGTGCCGTATCATCTTCAGGAGGTTGGGAGAATTAATTTCTTTATCTTCTTTTGTCCACACACTTCCAACTAATTCTGACGGCTGCACAGCTCTAGAATTGTCAACAGAAAACGCCACATCACATCTCCCTTCAGTATGTCTACTATGTAAGAAAAACTAAACCACTTTCATGAGTGTTCCTCTTCCACCAACAGAAAGCTGGTGGAAACAAGATATTTACAATTTTTTTCTTTTATGTTTTCAGATTTAAACTGTTTTGGTAGATACTCTTGCATAATGCATTTATTGCTTGCTCATTTATTTATTTTTAAAGACAGTGTCTTTCTATGTAGCCCTGGCTAGGTTCTTACTATCTAGCCCAGCTGGCCTGGAACCCATGGCAATCCTCTGCCTCCTGAGTGTCGGCATTATAGCATATATCACCACAGTGGTTCTCTATTTACTGCATACTTTCACTTAATGTCTTTCCTAGCACTTATAAATATTATTTACTGGGGGCTGGAGAGATGGCTCAGAGGTTAAAAGCACTGGCTGTTTTTCCAGAGGTCCTGGTACTGTCTTCTGGCCTGCAGGGATACATGCAGACAGAACACTGTATGCATAATAAATAAATCTTTAAAAAAAGATAGTATTTACTAACTTATGATGGTAGGTGGTTATTTAAATCATATCTAATAAGTAACCAATGAAGTATAGCAAGTACTAAAATTCATTTCTGGTTTGTTTTGTTGGTGTTTTTGTTTTTGCTCTTAAGGTGGGTAGAAAAGAAAAACCATCCTGCAAAATAGTCTCTGAAAATGAAATTTAAAATTCTAATCAACATTTGGAGACCATGATAAACTTAGGTGGAAGAATTTATAAATTTAGCTCCTTTTCTCATTTAGTGATAATACTTTTGAGATTTTAAGTCGAATTTAAAGCCAGAATCCTATTTTTCAGATAGTTTCACTGATGAACAACATTCAACTATAAAGGGCTATCACTGGTCGTGACTTACTCACAGCAATAGTAGCTGTGTGTGGTACTATGGCGTACGTAACTACAGCAGTAGTTCGTATGTTCCTGCATTGTGCTCAGCCCGTGCTACGCCTCGGGCATACACTGGAACCTCACAGTCCTACAAGTTAGTACAGTCTCTGGCCTCACTTTCCTTGCAGAAACTAAGCAGAAGATCAAAGTTACACAAAGAAACTTAGGCCAACAATTGGTACTGCCCGGATTTGATCCGAGCTTACCAAGCCGGGGTAACTGCAGAAAGAGCACAAAGTTAAGTAGGTCAAGGGTGACCAAGGGGACAAAAAGACCAGAGCGGTCTGCTGTGCCCTCCCTCAGGCTACAAATCTATCATACACCGTCTCACTGACATCTCAAGACACCCCTAAAAGGCAGACAATGTATTCCATTTTTAAAATGAACTCTTGAAATAACTTCTCAGCTTGAATGTTGAACAACATACCGGTAAAGATCTGATTCAAGTAAAGTGAGTTGTCGAGCAATTTCTATTGGGTGTAAGGTGAGCAAGTCAAAAGTCTCTATATGCCCAGGTCTGCTTATGTGCCACTCAACTGTGGGAGGTGAGCTCTGAAATGTAATGTTATGACCTGGGCCATTGTCTCTTGCAATTTTTTTCCTTTGGATTATCTTAGTGATGGATTCGACCCATTTTTTCATTGCTTTACCTGAAATACATTTTAACAAACATTTAAATAATCTTTAATACTTTATTTAAAAAAATGTTTAAAGTAATACAAGTGATACATGAATAAATCATTGCTATAAAGTTCAAATGTGCCAAGTAAATACGAAGAGTTCCCTCCCCCATCTTCCTCTCCTCCTTCTCCAGACAGGTAATCACTGTTACTAGTTTGGCATATATCTAGACCTTTGCTAAATGAATGTAAAAGGTAATTTGATTTTTCACCTCCAACATTTTGAACCTTAGTTTAAAATACTATTTTTATAATCCTTCCAGCCAAGGTATATTCCATGCAAACTAAAAGATTAATAAAAGTAAATTACACACATTCATATGTCATTAACATTGTAGTTTATAACCCAATTATATGAGGACTGATTGATCGTATGAGTCTCCTGTTTGATATGGCTGTCTTCTGTACTGTACAGGAAAGTAATCTTTTTAACCCTTTATTTTCTGATTTTCATTTAGACTGAACATGGATATAAAACCAAGTTTGTCTAGGGCACTTTTAAAGTCACACAATCACACATTTTTAAAGTAAAGGAGACTTTGAGATAATCAACCCTAGTTTCTCCTGAGTAAACTGAAGTCTAAAGAATCAAACTTACACATCTAGCTAGTGGTGACGTTAAAAAGTAGTCTGTCGGTGTAGCTATTTCTTATCTCTCTGATTTGCTCTATTTACCTATGCACCTTTATCAATGGTGTTACAGTGGTAAAAAAATTCCAACGTGTACAGTAGGTGCACACAGTTTCAATTAAGTGGTCTAGCAGGTCTGAAACAGACAAAAGTGTGCTGAGTCAGCAGGATGACTGTTGAGCAATTTACAAGTGTCAATCCTGTGTTTTGTTATTGTTCTGGTTTTTGAGACAGGGTCTCACTACTGTAGCCCTGGCTATCCTGGAACTCACAGAAATCCACCTGCCTTTGCTCATGAGTGCTGGGATTAAAGGTGTGCACCACCACACCCAGCCAAAATGATGTTTGATGAGAAAGTTTAACATTTTCAAACCAGCTATAATGGTATCAATTGAGGGTAATCACATTGATAATTTTATCACATATACAAGTAGGAAATTAAAAAAACATACCTCTTACTGTTCCAATAAATTCCTCCAATCTTTGTAAAAGGTCTGCATCTCTTTCAAAGTCATAAAAGTGGTGCTCCACCCAGTGCCGACACACGTTTAACACTCTGTGGCATTAACACAACTGGATTACATGAGATCTCACAGTGAGTATACATATGACGCAAGAGCAGCTCTTACCCAGTGAACAGTCTCCTAAAGCTTGTAAGAACTCAGATGAGACTCTAAATTAATCCACTCCGTGTGCTTCCCCTCACCTTGCTTGGGAACAGTTCTTGAACATGTCCACTTTGAAACACACATTTGAGAAGCTGCGGTTTTACTGCAGCCACATCTGTCTTTACTACTTACCGCAGCTGTACAGGCTGAATATATTCCTTCCTGAACCTTTTCAGCTCTGCACTCAGAGGCTGATCTCCATTCTCTATAGCTATGCGATCAGCTTCTGTTGGCTCAGGCTCTGGAATCTCAAATCTAACATGAAACAGAAAAACAATTAATGAAAATATTATATCAAATCCACATTCATAAACTTTTATTGATACTTATCAGTACAATCAAGAGAATACTATAAAAATTACTACAGATATACACATCAGTGAAAATCTGTAAGGCTTTTTATAATGTAAAGACTAATATTTTTTAAAAAGAAGTTAATATTGCCAGCAGAGCTAATACTAACTAGAAGTAAAATAAAACACAAGTAAAATCTAAAACAAATGGGTCTAATGTTCATTTTTAGTTTGTAGATTAAAATCAGTAGCCATAATTTTAAGGCTGACTAATGCTTGAAATTTGATTGCTGTTTGGGTAGCAAATGAAAACCATTTTCCTTGATAAAAGCATTTGCTCACTAATAAGATCCATTTTATTCAGTATGTAGTCTATTTGAAAATTTGTTTAGAACGTGTGAAGCATAGTGTCTCGTTACTTTAAAGACGTGGTTTCATATAGTTTAGGGTAGCTTTAAACTCCCTATGTCTAGTCAGATGACCTTGAACTGATCCTCCTGCCTTTACCTCCCAAATTCTTAGATGATGTCTAAGAGTCTACATCATACATATTTATATAGTTCTTCAACTTAACTAGTTTGGGTTGGGAATACTGCTTAGATTGAACCAAAGGCCATGGTTCAATCCCCAGTGCAGCCTTAACCCTGAAAAATTGGAGTTTTAAATACTAAATCAATGGAAAAGAGAAATTACGTAAATAATCAAAGTTAGCATGTTTTTGTAAAGCCAGTAGTTTTATCTTAAGAGTTCAATCAACTACAATATGCTTCTTGACACATTTATGAAAAACATGAATCTTAATCCTTTCAGAATCAAAGACTTTAAACATTTAAAATTGACAGACCGTTCTATTATGAGACTCAGCAGTTCTTGAGGTTTGCAAAAAGATCTGTATGTTGTAAGAAACGTCCGAACAAAATTGGGATCTAAGAAGAAAAGGAAAAGTATTAAAGTCTCAGATAAACAGTGATTAAAACTATTATTTTCAGTTTCAAAAGTGGTCAAAGACTCAGTCTTAAAAGTTCCCAAGTATTTTAACCGTATAGATGGCTTTGCACTTGGTAATGTATTTCTAGCTTCAGTTCTTCCTAAATCAGTGGCTTTAGAAAAACAAAAACAAAACAATGATTGTAAAATATAATCAACTGATTTCTTGTCCTGTCTCAAACTTCTCATTGGCAAAGGAATGTGCAATGGGAAAAAGCAAGGGCAGGACTTGAACCAGATTCCAGTTTGCTACCTGGATGGCAAAGTGTCCCCTGCTAGTTCATCTACCTTGTAGATATGGCAGGAGCAATGACCTACGCACTTCCTGACATCAGTTTAATGACTTCCTATAGGTAATGTTAACAGAGTAAAGAACTAGAAACTCAATCATACAGAGTAGTAGGGGAAGCTCTGTAGTTTTTAGATGGTCTCAATTGCCAGAGGCCTTATTTGTAACTGCTAAAAAAAAAAAAGGTTCAAACCCCTCTAAGCTATTGAAAAGATGATGAGATGCCTCAGACAGGGAAAAGTCCTTCACTAAACAAGCTTGATGACCCTGAATTCAGGATCATCACATCCCAAAAGCTGTCCTCTGACACACACACACACACACACACACACATGTTTGTGCTATACTTCATGAACATGTGTGAACGTAGAGATAACAAAAAAAAATCGTTGTAAACCTCTTGTTTTTATCCTTTGCAACCCTCTCATCTGAAGCCGTTACAATGACGTTCAGTCAAAAGAGCAGGAGTTCTGACCCTTCTTCCAGGCCTACTTTGCATGCTCATCTCCATGGAATGAAATGGAGGCCCACTGAGTCAGATTACTTGTTCAGGCTGGACTCCTCCGATCTTTCCTTGACAGTATTCTCCCAGCACAAAAGATGCAGGCCTGTCTTGTGCATAAAGAAGGGAATGTCCCTTTCTCAACACTCACTCTCTGGGTGTGATGGCATGGGCCTTTAATTTCAGGCAGAGGCAGAGACAGGCAGATCTCTGCAAATTCAAGGCCAGCCAGAAATATATAGTAAGACAGTTTCAAAAAACCCACTCACTTCTACAACTCAGATTTCATTAAGGTCCACCCACACTTAGTCCTAAATTTTTAAATGAAGGGACCATCAGTTAACTTGAGTCTTCTGTGGGAACATTTCCCTGTTTACATTACAGACATGGGAAATTCTGATAGCAGTAAACACCTAGACATTATTGACCAAAGTTTTATAAGAAGTTTTTTTATTAGGACAAGGTTTAGTGGAATTAGTGTATATTTAGAAAAATTTTACCTAAGTTGATTCTAAGAAACACCCTAAATTTAGCCTTAAAAGATCACATAGTAACTTTTTACCTCAAAGGCATTCATGGATTTATGACAAGCTAGAACTCTGATCCAATCTGTTGGTATATGTTGTCATCAAGATAATGATCTGATTTAACTATCAAACAGCCCTGAGTTGAAAATATTTAAATATTTAATTTTTTTTTCAATTTGAAGAAAAATTTATAGAACAAAAGGATATTATTGTGGGAGGTTTTTGCTTTGAGGCAGGCCCTAGCTAGATATCCAGGCTGGCCTTGAACACACAATCTTCTTGTTTTAGTCTCCCAAGTGCTGGGATTACAGGCATGTGTGACTATGCCTCCAGCTAAAGAAATTTTTGGTTTTATTTAATGTTCCATCCTTTAGTTTATATCTCCTAAAGCTAGAGCGGTTACTGATAAAAGTATTTTAAATACATAAAATCTTTTAATAATTTCCTTTTTGTTGGTATTTTATTGTTTGTCTTCAGTTACAGAGATCCTCAGTTAAAGACTAATGTCTCATCCAGAAGAAAAGATTTAAAAACAGAAGGCTGTACGAGATTTTAAAACAGAGATATTTATCGGTTCCATCACAACCCTCCCTTCCAAGAACCTTCTTCCTGTTCTGCAAATCTATTTGTAAGGTGAGGCTTCTCAAAATAGCATGTGTTCAGGAAGCCCCAGGGCAGCCACAGTTGGGATGCTCGGCTGTCCCTGCTGGAGAGAGCTGTGTTATCCTAGATGAGGTCTCTGAGCATCTCTGGGCTGTGGTCCACATTGAGAGTGTGGACCCACTCCTCCTCAAAACATACGTTTATTTCAGGCTGATGACCTAACATCCACATTCAGAACTACTTTTTTTCAAATGCCACCCAACATCAGGCTAAAAGCCATGGGTTTCAGACAGAAGAGAAGCAAGTGCCAAGTGAATTAAAGTATGTTTTAAGAAAAGTATGACTACTTCATAAAGTGGGGTCTTCATCATCTTAAGCCAAATCTATTTTAAAACACTTCACTGTTCCTTGAGCCATTTCTTTACTTCAGTAACATGCTTATACTGGAAAGGCATGCTGTGTCTCCATGCCACATCAGTCAGATGGGACCACATCAGTTCCCGACGTCATCACGGGAGGAGAGTAGGTCAGGACAACTACATAAGAGAACATGGCCGTGTGATTCCAGCTCCCCAGATCAAAGGATTCCCATAAGCCTTATCTAGCTGTGAGATCTAAACACAGAATCATCATAGAAGTTCATATAAATGATTACATCAGAATGCAGTTGTAACTGCTAAGCTGGTCAGAGGCACCAGAAGTCACTGGAAATGAGCAGTCTGGTCAGGAAGCAGCAGCTGTCAGAGAGGCTTTTACCCCACAGTAACCACTGCTGTAGTGTGGCACTGGCAAATGGAATAAATACCCTGCAGTAACCACGGCTGTAGTGTGGTCTAACGTGACTGAAACTTAATTTGTTCTTGTCTTGGCTGGAAGCTGAAAGCAGCCTTGCCAAAAAGGGAGGGTGGGGTGTATGTGGAAGAATTAAAATACTCTTAAGAAAACTGGCAAAAGCTTAAGCACTAAAAAAAAAAAAAAAAAAAAAAAAAAGAATTAAAAGCTACCCATGCTGGTTTTAATACGCATGCACACTCGTGCACACACAAACACACACACAGAATTATTTCTAATCTAAAGCAATGAAAAATTCCTAATGAATAACAAACTTATTTTGAGAGGATTTACCTGTATTTTGAAATTTTATACAGAAACGCTATACATGCATATTCCAGAAGCTATTTTTGTTTCTGTTGCATTGATTTCTCCATCTCAATGACTCAAACACATGCTATGTCACATCAGTCACAGGAGACCTTTATCTTTATGACAGACAATGCAAAGAACTAAGTTAATCTGATATTTTAAAAAAAGCCTCAGCAATAGGACAGATTATATATATAACTTCCGAAGACAATAAAGTACCGTCTCTTCCATTTAACAGGCAGTGATAGGAACTAATACATTGCTGTTTGCTTGTGGCACAGTTATGGACCCACTCATATTCTGACATGGTATTTCAAAAACAGGAGACCAACATAAAAAGAAGAAAGTCAGGCAGAGTTTGGCTTTAAGGTATAAGCATAACAAATATTCCTTAATAAAAAGCAGCCCGATTTGAAATTCTCCTCCGGTGTGTAAGCAAAGGCTGCTCCAGAGACATATTACTCAGACACAATCCCCACAGTTTTCTAACCCACCAGAGGTCACATTCTTCTGACTTCTTTCTGCCACGTCTGTAGCTTCTCTGTCTCCTCCTGGCCACACCTTCTTTAGACAAATACCTACAGAGTCGATCTCAAGTTCTTGGCATAGATCCATGTTTCTTCAACAATAATCTGTAGTTATTTTTGTGTTTTTTTGTTTTGTTTTCTGAGATGGGGTCTCATGTATCTCAGATTGACCCAGGACTTACTATGTAGCTGAGGATGACTTTGAACATCTGATCCTCCTGCCTCACCCTCCTGAGTGCTAGAGGCAGAGATGACAGACATGGGCCAGCACCAGTTTATGAGGTGCATGCTGGGGATTGAACCCAGAGCTCCATGAGTGCCAGGCAAGCATTCAACCAACTGAGCTACATTCCCAGACCATGGCTACTATTTTTTGCTGGCCTTCTGGCTGACCCCACCCCTGGATAATTCTTTGTCATTTGGTGCACAATTTTTCAAAATCCTCTGAATTTCAACTATATCTACAGTATATCCAGTGTTCAGAATATAGCTTATTAGATTTTAGGTCACCAATTCTCCTTCTTCTGTCCCTAACACTTGGCATTTAATATGGCAAGGTCATAAGATTTATGAAATATTTATTACATTACAAATCTGTTTATGAAGAACACCCATCCCCCATCCACCATAGTGGAACACTGTTAATCAGGATGTCTGCTCATGTGATAATACTCCCTTTTAATACAGCCATTTAAAACCTCAAGAAACAATAAGCTCCTCAGCAAGGACTTATAAACAATCACTTTTGAATTCCTTAAAAAAGGAAACAGACGCTATGCTGACGCACAAACACTTGAAAAAAACCAGGGTTTAAAAATAGCAGAGCACCGCCCTACAGATCAAAACTTGTCCAGTCTTTAAGAGGTGAGCACCTACACTGAACTCAC
>CABHPH010158495.1:10884-40631 GCA_902168325.1 Peromyscus nudipes | reverse complement strand
TTTTTAGCAAGGTAGAGGGAATGGAGAGAAGGGCAAGGCCTAACAGAGCCACATGGTCTAGTGGGCTAGTATCCCTTCAAACCCGAAGAATTCTCTTTTTTTTTTTTTTGGTTTTTCAAGACAGGGTTTCTCTGTGTAGCTTTGTGCCTTTCCTGGATCTTGCTTTGTAGACCAGGCTGGCCTCGAACTCACAGAGATCTGCCTGCCTCTGCATCCCGAGTGCTGGGATTAAAGGCGTGAGCCACCACCGCCTGGCTGTGCCACCACTGCCCAGAATCCTCTTTTAATATACATTCATCCTATCTGTTCTGTTCCTCTAGAGAGCCCCAATTAATGCCAGCAAAAATACTAATATATATTTAAAAGTTGTAAGGATTTTGAATGTTCTGATTTGAACAATACACACTAGCTCTGTGCTTTGCACATGTGATCTCATGTAGTTTACACATCAATTCTGGTTCTTTCTCTTCCTCCCCCTCATCCCCCTTCTTTTGAGATGAACAAATAAGATCAGTGAGGTTAGGTGATTCCTCCAGTGTCACACAGCAATGGAGCAAAGATTCACAGTCAGTCTCTCTGACTTCCAAGTCTTATGTACCACTTACAAGCCTGATACTGAATTAAGAGCAGGCATCCCACACACAAAAGAGAAGAATGATCTAGATTTACACTAGTCGGCAACTCCAATACTCTGGTCTTAGACTTCTTCTTCTTCTTTTTTTTTTTTTTTTAAATTTATTTATTATGCATATGGTGCTCTGCCTGCATGTATCCCTGCAGGCCAGAAGAGGGCACCAGATCTCATTATAGATGGTTGTGAGCCACCATGTGGTTGCTGGGAATTGAACTCAGGACCTTTGGAAGAGCAGCCAGTGCTCTTAACCTCTAAGCCATCTCTCCAGCCCCAGGCTTAGACTTTTTAACACAGTGATTTGGACATTAAAGTAAAGCTAGAGTTTCTGCTGTTTATTAAACAGCCTCTCAAGAAGCTCTGATAGTTACTCTTTAATAATAGGTTTATTTGCACGAGTGTTTTGCCTGTATGTGTGTATGTGCACTGTGTGCATACCTGATTCCCATGGAGACCAGAAGAGGGATCCAGAACACCCTGGACCTGGAGTTATAGATGATTGCTAGCTACCATGTGGGTGCTGGGATCTGAACCCGGGTCCTTTGTAAATTTCTCTGAACCACTGCATGTCCCTTTCGTACCTCTAACAGATTATTCCTAAAAGATGTATTCTTATTATTTTATTAAGTATAGGTATGTGTGTCTGTATGTGGATATGCATGTGTGAGTGAAGGTGCCTTCAAGGCTAGAGGCAGCAGATGCCCTGCAGCTGGAGTTACAGATGGTGGTGAACTGCCTGGCGTGGGTGCTGGGAACAGAGCTTGGGTCCTCTGGAAGAGCAGCAGGTGCTCTTAAGCACTGAGCCATCTAATGGGCTCTAAGAAGCCCTTATAAAGTCTCTGGTCATTTCTTCATGCTTTCTTACACTGAATTTGTGTGACACTGAGGTTATATTTCTTTACTATCTGGCTCTTTATAAAACTAATGTAAGTTATTCTTGTTTTTCAAGCATAATTTCAAGTCAAGAGGAGCAGCTAAGCAGTGTCAAGGAAAATACCCTTTGCAGCCAGTGACAGGAGACAAAGGTCGCATAAATGTTTAACTTTCCTGTGCATATTAATGTAAGCATTGAGTACACTTGGCCCCCAAGCAAATTACTTGTCACAGAACGAGGATGAGGGGCACATGCTGCATATGGCATGTACTTATTTGCAGTGTCATTCGCAATGGCTGAAAAATGGAAACAATCTTCATGTCTTCCCAATGAAGAAAAGGAAAAAAAAAGTAGCTATATATGATGCAAAACAATTCACCTTAAAACAGATGAGGTCTTGCCATTTGTACTAACATGGGTGGACCTGAAGATTACTATGATAAGGCAGACACAGGAGGTACATGCTGCCTTATTGCACTCATGTGAGGGCTGTCAAATGTTCATCTCATAGCCCTTGGGGGCAGAATGGTGGTTACCAGATGCTGGGGAGAGTGGCTGGGAAAGGCTGATTAGTGGATTCTAGGCTATAGTTAATTAAATACAGACATGAAGTTCTGTAACCCTGGTGTGGACTGCAGCGACTGTAGATAATGGTAATGCACTGTGTTGTGATGCTTAATCTTGGCTGTCAACTTGATTAGATCTAGAATCAGCCAAGAGACAAGCCTCTGAGTGGGTCTGTGAGGATTAACTGGGGACAGCGTGGCACCTTCCAGTGGCAGCACAATCATTAGGTGGCCCAATGGAAAAGCTGCTGCTTTTTGTCTGCGTGCTTTTGACCTTTGCGGCTGAGGCCATCTACAAGATTGCTGTCCCTACCACCATCCATCCTTCACCAACCTTGGAGTCCAGCTTTTTGGGCTTTCCCGTGTTGACTGAAGACAGTGGCTCTCCAGGAGTCCTCCAGGTCTTCAGTGCTGAAATGGAGTCCCTAAGGCATTCAGTCTGGTGGACTGAATAAGTATGGGGGTTCTCAGCCTCTCCAGTGTGAAGACAGCCATTGTTGGACTACTCAGGCCATAAGTGTAAACCAATCTAAAGTCCCCTTTGTAATATTCATGTCTGTTCTTCTCCTCTAGATAACCCTAATATATACATCTATACTAATGTATATATTTTAAAAAGACACAAAAGGGGTTGAAGAGATGGCTTAGCCGTTAAGAGCACTAGCTGCTCTTCCAGAAGACCCAGGTTTGATCCCAGCACCCATATGATGACTCATAACCATCTATAACTCCAGTACCCGAGGATCTGATGCCCTCTTCTGGCCCCCCTGGGTACCAAGCATGGATGTGGTATACAGACATACATGTAGACAAAACACCCATGCACATTAAGTGAATAAATATTTTTAGAAAGCCGTAAGAAAAGATTTTGAATATGTACGTGCCTCACGGCGAGCCCTGTTCAGCTGCTGTGCTGGCAGCTTCTGCCTGTAGCTCAGAAGTAAATGGGACCTTTGAGGGACGCTAAGGAAGGATAAAGATGCCAAATTCTAGTGAGGAGAAGGGGAAATAAATACTTTAAAAATAGATTTAGTATATGTGGGGTGTGTGTGTGTGTGTGTATGTGTGTATGTGTATGTATGTATGTGTGTATGTGTGCATGCGCTTGCATGCACTTGTGCAAGTAAGTGCTCATAGAGGCCACATGGGGACATAGTATCCCCTGGAGCTGAAGTCACAGTGGGTTGTGAGCTGCTGTTTGTGGGTGCTGGGATCTGAACTCATCTTATGATAGAGCAATAAGCACTCTTGACTGCTGAGCCATCTCTCCAGATCCCAGAAAATAAACACTTTCTGAAGTTTTCAGATATACTAGGTACTCAAATATCATAACTCACTACTTTTAGGGTTAGAGGCAGAGAAATTGAAGGAGTCTTGGAAAATTGTTAGCATTACAATCTTGGCAAATACTTCTTTCTTCTAGTAAACTGAGAATCAAGAGTTTTATTCTGCCCACACTGTAGAGAGCATACCATATATCTATACAGGTTCCCCAAAATGATTTGGGGGTCTGTATGTTCATTTGTTTCTTCAGGGTCATCATGAGAAATAGAAAAGTTGTCTTAAAGGACAAAATCCCTCTGCCATGTGTGTTATTTGGGAAACACTCCAACACTTGGCTAATATTGCCCTTCCCCTCTCCAGCTCTGTACCTAGCATTTTCATTTTGAGAAGCTCTGAAGTTCTCTCCTGCCCTCTCTAACCAGAAGGGAAAATAATTCAACAGAATGATAACCAGTCTTACTGTTCATTGCCCAAGGTACTACTGCAGAATTAGTTTTAAAAGAAGATCTATAATGTGCATGTGGTTTTCAAAGCTCCAGTGTTCAGGGCAAAGGCCAGCGGGGTACAGGTAGGGGAGACAGTTCAAAGACATGTGCTCACCAGCAAGGACACCTATGCCTGGTTAAAGGCTGTTTGTTGTTCAGACTGTTGGAGGCCAGTAAAAATCAGAGCTGTCTTGGTCCCATCTGGGGACCAAGACA
This sequence comes from Peromyscus nudipes, assembly GCA_902168325.1. Lineage (NCBI taxonomy): Eukaryota > Metazoa > Chordata > Mammalia > Rodentia > Cricetidae > Peromyscus > Peromyscus nudipes. The sequence continues at coordinate 36,575 of CABHPH010158495.1, read as the reverse complement.
AAAAAGGGTGGACTCCTTAGGGTTTTCCAGGTCATTGCTTAGGAGGGGGTGCAACCTCCAGCTCATTGATGGGGAAGGTTATGTTGAGAGTAGATGCGGATGCCCAATTTGGAAGAGAATAGTCAAGGGTCAGCAGAGTGGGATGCTAGGACGGGTATCAAAAGATGAATTCTGTCTACCTTGTGCTTTGAGGCTTGGTCCACTGCCTACAGATTAAGTGGGGTATGACAGTTGCTCCCAGAGGGTGTTCCATAGATATGGAATATCTAGAACAGGCAATTCCCGAGGGGCAGAAAATGGATTATTGGCTGTCAGTGGGGAGATTGGAGGAGAAATGGCTTCATGGGGTTTTCTTTTAAGGTGAAGCAAATACTTTGGAGCTAAGTAGTGGTGGCTATTGCTCAACATTGTGAATGTGCAAAATGCTCCTAAACTGTACAACTCAAAATGGCAAATTTTATCTAAAAAGACAGAAGCAAAAATAAGTAAAACTCCTTCTCAGGTGGCCTATGCAAAGCTGCTGACCCTGGATGGGCTCTGTGGCTGGTAGAACACTTTTTTTCTTCTCAAGAAGGGTTTCTCTGTGTGACAGTACTGGCTGTCCTGGAACTGGCTTTGTAGACCAGGCTGGCCTCGAACTCACAGAGATCCACCTCCTCTGCCTCCCAAGTGCTGGGATTAAAGATGTGTGCCACCACTGCCTGGCTAAGGAACACTCTTGACTGAGTACTGTGGAGTGTGGAATTCTCAGTCCCTCTGACTTGCCCTCTACTTACTGCTGGCTGAACTCAGAGCTTCTTGCATCAGCCCTGAGTGGGGATGAGTGTGGGCTTTCTAAGGCCTTTGACCTAAGTGTGGATCCTGCTATTGATGGTGTGAACCTGGATGTTGTGGAACCTCTCAGCCTCTATTTCCTCACTTGCCAATGGTAGTAGTGGTAGAGTTTTCTGACATGAACTGAGCATGGAAAATAAGTATCTCAACGAGGCACGTGGTATGACTCTCCAGTGGAAGTGGCTATTATCAGGAACAATTCTATTATCTCTTTTATCTGACTGAGCGCGGATTGTCAAAATCCAGAGTTAGCAAGATTAGACTTTTCAACCAAGGCTTTTCAACAAAATCTCAACCCCCCATAGCCTATTACAAAAGGTGGTGGACACAGGCAACGGTTGAGTATTTTATTTTCATAGTTCTTTTTCTGAAATAGTCTCATAAAGAACTTCATTCTTCCTTGCCCAAGAGAGTGCTAAGCCAGTTGAAAACCCAGACAGAAGCCTGAGCACAGGGGCCACCTACCGACTGACCTTTATTTTTTTGTTTTTATTTTATTTTATTTTTTAAAGATTTATTTATTTTGTACAGTTCTCTGTCTGCATGTATGACTGCAGGCCAGAAGAGAGCACCAGATCTCATTACAGATGGCTGTGAGCCACCATGTGGTTGCTAGGAATTGAACTCAGGACCTCTGGAAGAACAGTCAGTGTGCTTAGCCATCTCTCCAGCCCCCCCCACTGACCTTTAGACTCAAGGTCACCTTTAGACTGACCTTGGAGATTACAGAGATTTCTTTTTTTTAAGATTTTTTTTGCAATTTTATTTATTTTTTAAATTACACTCATGATATTCATTAATTACACTCATGATATTAATCACATGGATTAATATGTATTCATAGATTACATTCGCAGTATTCATTCAATTATATATATATATATATTTCAATTTTAAATGCTGAATGTCATTTATTGAAGGAGGGAGGTCTTAAATACAGGCTTACAGCACAATGGGAGGACCCCGGAGGGCAGAAGTTCGCTACTGATGTTTTACAATCTTGCTTCTAATCTGTTAACGCCCATTATTCAGGATACACAGACAAGGAACTTCTCTTAAGCATTCAGGAGGGTGGAACCTGGCAGGGAATTAGCATAGATTGGAGATTACAGAGATTTCTTTTTTTTTTTTTAAGATTTATTTTATTCATTTATTTATTATGTATACAGTGCTTATTTATTTATTTATTTATTATCTATTTATTATTATGTATCCAGTATTCTGCCTGTATGTATCCCTGCAGGCCAGAAGAGGGCACCAGCTCTCACTATAGGGTTTTGAGGTACCATGTGGTTCATGAGGCTGGGAATTGAACTCAGGACCTCTGGAAGAGCAGCCAGTGCTCTTTACTTCTGAGCCATCTCTCCAGCCCCCTACAGAGATTGCTTATAGCTCAACCCCAGAATGAAACTTTTCACTCTAGCACAGAGAGCCGACTACTGCAAAGATTCTCAGACTGGGGCCAGCATATGCCAAATGCCATCCTTAGAGAATGAGGAAGCAGAGGAATGCAGCTTTCAGCATTGGGTTGGTTCCCAAGCCTACACACTAGAATGGGGACTCCACCTCTCGGATGGATGCTAGGAATGCTGGAGGAGCACCTTCTGAATGGGAGAGGGGCAGGTGCCTCTTAATATTGGCCAGCTGTGGGCCTCCAGGAGTTGTCTCTGTTGTGCCCAGATCGTGACCCCCAGAGAGACCACCAAAGACGAGCATGCCGGAATGCAAAAGCAAGGTTTAATTCTGGATATCCAAATGCAATACAAGCCTAGGCAGGGACTTCGTCCAACAGATCCAGCGCAGTAGAGGCTGGAGGAAGTGCCCACCTGTCTGCAAGCTCAGTTTTTAAAGGGAAAAATCACAAGGTTACATGCTAGTACGGGTACAATTCTGATTGGCTCGCTTCTAGGGGCATTCTAGAAATCATGGCTTATTCTTACTTCTAAGGGGGTGGTTGCCCACCATCATCTCTCATTGGCTGCCCCCAGATGGGGGCATCTGGTGATTACATCACTATGGAAACTAGGGTTGGGACATTCTATGTTAAACAGTTACCTAGGGGGCCAGGGAGTGGACATTCCACAGTCCGGCAGTCCTTACCTCCTGACTACCTTGTGACCCTGTACTTTTACACTTCCTGGTTCCTGGTTTCTGGAATCTGAACTGACTGGTTTCATTAACTTCTGGCCTGTTCCAGTAACTTATAGCCTGTAGCTAAAAGGAGCAGTCTTAGGCCTTAGTTTTTGGGGTGAAAGCATTTTGGTCTTATTTCTAAGATGGCTCATTTTGGTCTCACAGTCTCCATGGTCACCAATTTCCTAGACCCAGGATGGTGTTCACCTTGTACCCCACCTGCTCTGGACATTCAGTGGACATCTACTGTGGGCAATCCCTTCACACTAAAGAAAGAGTCCTTCATTAAAAAGGAAATAAAACAAGCATAAAACCTGGAAACAGTCTCATTTTATTCAATATTCATGTGATGGTAAAAGGACTTATAGGATATTCTTTCCAGAATGCTAGGAACTCATTATAAAGTTTTATTTTTTTGAGAATTTCATGCATGAGTACTGTATTTACATTCTATACATCCCTTCCTCTCCCACCTCTAACTCCTCCTGGTTCCCCCAAACTCTCTTTCAAATTCATTACCTCTTTTTCTTTTTCTTTTTTTTTTTTTTTGGTTTTTCGAGACAGGGTTTCTCTGTGCAGCTTTGCGCCTTTCCTGGAGCTCACTTGGTAGCCCAGACTGGCCTCGAACTCACAGAGATCCACCTGGCTCTGCCTCCCGAGTGCTGGGATTAAAGGCGTGCGCCACCAACGCCCGGCTCATTACCTCTTTTTCTTTGTTACTGCTACATACATGCATGTATTCATTCATACATGCATACAAACACAACCTACTGAGCCCACTTAGTTCTGCGCCTTTGTGTTTGTGTTTAGGGCTGACATGATTCAGTAACCTCTCAAGGGGCTCAACCATGGGAAAGACTGGTTCTCTAACTCTCGGTAGCCATTGATGGCCGGTAGCTCTTCGTTGGGAGTGGGGCCTTGTTAGATTACCCCATCCTCGTTGTCATGTCAACTGATGTTGTCGTTGTGTAGGTCTTGTTTGGGCAGCCATATTGTTCAGAGTTCATGGGGACAGTTTCCTTGTCATGTCTAGAACTAGCAGTAAATACCTTCATCTTCCTCCTCTTAAACTCTCTCTGCTTATTTGATGTTCCCTGAGCCTCAGGTTTAGAGAGCAACATTTCATTGTCAGTTCTCTGCATTTTAGCCAGTTGGGTCTTTCTGTAATAGTCTATCTGCTGCAAAAAGACGCTTCTTTGATGATGGCTGAGATAGACACTTATCTGTGGGTACAGGGTAAGCATTTAGAATACAGTTAGAAATCATACTGGTTTAGAAAAATGGCAGAAGGTTTTCCTCTCGGGTCCATGACCTCTCTAGCCACAAGTAATTGGTTAGTTTTGCAGTATCATGCCTGACTTCCCTTCTGTTGAGTGTGTGCTAAGTCCTGTTAGATATCTGTTGGTTACTCCCAAGATACAAGCGCCAGTATTGCACCATTGGGGAATAATCTCTTGCCTGGCTGGTCACTGTGCTTCATTGGCTTTATATCTGGGTAGGACTATTGATTTCTTTTTTTCCCTTGGTAGCTTGTATAGGGCCTTTGGATACTGTGAGAGACAGTCCTCAGTGAGGAGGCTTGGGAAGCCATTTAAAATAGCTATTTACAAGGAGTTTGTAATGGCATGGGAATTATATGTCATTATATAATAATCTCAAGAGGGAAAAAAAGCATCCTACAAAATTGTACACATAGCTTGAACTCATCTATGTTGAAACTTCTCTAATATTACACTCAGAAAAATGAAAAACAATTGGGAGGAAATTTTCAAAATACACAGTGGCTGGCTTTTTAGTTTCCAGATCTTACCAGTGTTACTTTAGTGAGAGTCTGTCTGTCTGTCTGTCTGTCTGTCTGTCTCTCTCTTTGGTTTTTTGAGACAGGGTTTCTCTGTGTAGCCTTGGTTGTCCTGGAACTTGCTCTGTAGACCAAGCTGACCTTGAACTCACAGGAATCTACCTGCCTCTGCCTCCTGAGTGCTGGGATCAAAGGCATGTGCCACCACCACCTCATGGTTGAGTGTATATCTTTTTTTAATGGGAATTCCAACTATACAAACAAAACAAAACAAAACAACAACAACAAAAAACATTTTTCCAATGGTAAGAGTTACTCATTATGCACCAGCTAAACCAACAAATCCACACTCCATAGATCCTTAAGGCTGCAGAATGTTAATGCTGCAAGGGATTCTAAAGATTTTCTTTTTGGGAGGAGGTCACACATCCTTTTGTAAACCTTCTAGAAACTACGACGTCTCAGAACATGTCCATATAAACATGCTGTCATTGAAGTGGCTTCTAGTTTTAAGTTACAGCATGCTGTCCTAAAAGCAGCTTAAGCCATGGAATCCTATCCTTGTTTGAGATTTTGTTTTTAAGGCATGTGTGTGAGCACGTGAATGTAGTGCCTATGACGGCCAGAGGTGTTGGATCCCCCTGGAGTCAGAGCTACAGGCAGTTGTTAGCTGTCCAAGGTGGACGGTGGTGACAGAGCTTGGGTCCTCTGCAAGAGCAGTAGGTGTTTAACTGCCCAGCCACTTCTCCAGCTCCCTCCCACGTCCCATTATTGTGTGGTTGACTTATGGAACTAAAAGCTTCAGGCACACAGATGCTAGGGTGTCAGGTGATGCTTGATGTGGCACTCAACAGCTTCACCAGTGCTCTTCTTTGTTTTCTTTCTTTCTTTCTTTTTTTTTTTTTTTTTTTTTCAAGATAGAGTTTCTCTGTGTAGCTTTGGAGCCTGTCCTGGAACTCACTCTGTAGACCAGGCTGGCCTCGAACTCACAGAGATCCGCCTGGCTCTTCCTCCTGAGTGCTGGGATTAAAGGCGTGTGCCACCACGGCACCAATGCTCTTATTTCTTATGTCTCTCCACTGTGCCTCCTGCATTGTTAGCTCAGTGTTGAGGCTGGCTCACTGGTGAGTACCAAGGATACTGGTGGAAGCTTTGAACCTCCAAGTCCGACATGAAACGCTGCCTGTTTCAGCATTCCTAGAAGATTTGGTTTGATTATAAGATTTAGATACATGATCATCCTGTGCTACGACTTTGTCCGGGAAGATGGCTCTTCAGCTAGACTCCTTGCTCTGCCTTAAAACCAACATTGAGTTTGTGTCTCTGGGACCACATTGTTTCCTAACAGAAACTGAGGGTAGTGCTGTTCCAGTACACACAACATTCTGGACAAAATTTAACTTTTTTTTGGAGGGGGGTTGTTTTAACAGGTTTAATAGGGTCTCACTCTATTGCCTAGGCTGGCCTGAAACTCATGATTCTCCTGGCATAGACTCTCTACTGCTGGAATTCCAGGCTTCAGCTACTACATCCAGCTTATTTAGCCTTCTTCTTAAACTCCCTGATTCCCACCTATGTACTGCATGTTAAGAGTACCCAGTCTGATCCAAGTCTCTCTGCTTAGTGATGAGGGTTCAAAGGCTCAGAAGAGGTTACAAATACCCAAGGCTCCTTAGCCCTGTCAGCCTGCTGCTCTTCTGGACTCCAAACTCCCTCTCCCTCCACATACAATAAGTTAGAGATGACTAATAATAAGCAGGGTACTGAATAGCATCTTACCCTGAGGTTCCCTAGAGACTCAGGATGGATACATTTTGGTGAAGAGCCAGAAAAGACCTTATATCAAGGGATGGAGGGCACAGTATAGATCTAACTGTACCAAGTGGAGCTGGAGGCTTCCCATGTGAAAGAACATGGAAGGAAAGTGATAGAAATGAGGAGAGAGGGGAGACAATTTTATTACTCATGCCTCTATCTTGAAGATAATCATTGTAATTTCCCCTCTAAAAAATGCTGCTGCTTTGGAGGCAATGGCTGTATTCTAATAAGCACTTGCTTATGAAATACGCAGTAATTGGATTGGGGTGTGAATTATTAAACTGTGTGTGGGGTGTCATTTATTGCCAGGTGTTTAATGACTATGTTCAAATGTGTGGGGCTTCCCTATTTGCCTGGAAGATGATACTCCTAGGAAGAAAATTGCTTAACCCTGGGTCAGGACGAGGGCGGCTTTTTTTAAAAATAGTTGTGTTGAATAGGCCCTCAGGAAGACCAAAGTTCAACTGCCTTATTATTTGTTGGTTTGTTTGTTTAAGATCGGGTCTTGTGCAGCCAAGACTGGCCTGGAGCCTGATAGGTAATCAAGGATGACTTTGAACTCTTCATCTTTCTGTCTCTACTTTCCAAGTGCTAGGATGACATGCCTGAAACTACCATGTCTGGTTTATAGGGTGTTGGGGATTGAACTCAGGGCTTCCTGAATTTTAGGTAAGTACTTCACCAACTGAGCTACATCCCTACCTGCCTCATTTTAGAGACAGGACAAATCCACCGTTATTGCCAGGAATCTAGAATAAGATAAATGGCCAGGCCCTGGGTACTTGAACATCCTAGGGAGTGTTTTTGCTCAAACAACCTGAGCTATAGAAGTGGTTTCCTAAAGGAAAATTGGGGAACATTTTCCAGAAAAGGGGAGTGGGAAGCTGCATAGGTGGGAATTAACATATCCACTATAAGTTTTTTTTTTTTCTTTCTGGTTTTTCAAGACAGGGTTTCTCTGTGTAGTTTTGGTGCCTGTCCTGGAACTCACTCTGTAGACCAGGCTGGCAGAACTCACAGAGATCCGCCTGGCTCTACTCCCAAGTGCTGGGATTAAAGGTGTGCGCCACCACTGCCTGGTTTCTTTATTCTTTTTTTCAAGAAGATTTAGTTTATGTGTATGAGTGTTTGCCTGATTGTACATGTATGTATTGTACCTGGTGTACATGTACATATGTACCTGGTGCCTGTAGAGGCTGGAAGATGGTGTTGGATCCCCTGGAACAGGAGTTACAGATGGTTGAGAGCCACTATGTGCAGGGAATCAAACTTGGGTCCTCTGCCAGAGCAGTGAGCTCCCTTAACCACTGAACCATCCCTCCACCCACTTAATTCTTGATTATCTCCCCTTTGAACCACTGCTATAATCCCTCTGCTTTCCTTCAAGCATTCCTCTTCCCCTTTGAGCCCACCTTATTTGAGATGCCAGATAATCACCATTCATGCCTAGATTTTCTCTTTATGCTCGTCCACACAGACTCTTCCAGGGGCTTTCAAAGCTGTCAGAGGTCCAGCCTCTATCGTTCATCCCACCCCAGCCCTTCTTCTCCACAGGTACAAATTTGACTTCCATGTTTTCTTAGTGCTACCATCGACTTCCACTTAGAGTCTAGAACAAACTCAGTCTCTTTCAAGCTCCTTTCCAGATGTCTTCTTAGTTGGGAATTTGCCCTGGTCTGTGAACACTGTTCTCCATTTCCTCCCTTTTATAGTAGTCTGCTGGGACTGCTATAGCAAAGTGCTACAAAGATGGTGGTTTAAACAATGGAAATTTGTCTTCTTGCAGCCCCAGAGGCTTGAAGCTCTAGATCCACGTGTCAACAGAGTTTTCCTGCAGCTTCCATTTTACCTAGCGGGTTCCATCTTCGTTTCACTGCGTCCCTGCCTGGCCTTTCCTCTGTGCATGCATCCCTGCAGCTTTCCTTACAATAGAGAACAATAGTCACATTGGGTTAGGGCTACCCTGATGGCCTTAGTTTAATGTCACAGCATCTTTGAAGGACCTCTCTCCCAGACCAGTCCTATGGATTAGGACCACCATGTAACCTCATTTAACTCTAATTGCCTCTTTGAAGATGCTGTCTCCAGATAAATTTTATTCTGAGACCCTGTGGAAATGTGACATCTACATATAAATATTTTCTAGGGTTAGAATTCAGTTCCTACTAGCACTGAAGCTTCTCCATTTTGTATTGTTAATATTTGTGTGCTTATGATAACTCCCTTAGAAGATGGAAGTTCCTTGAAGGCAGGGCTGTCAAAGCTCCTCTTCTATATCTTTAATCACCCATTTTGCTTAATATAATTACTGAGACAGTGTCTAAACTTTAAGTTGAAAATAGATTTTTTATACAATATATTCTGATTAAAGTTTACCCTTCCCCAACTCCTTCCAGATCCCCCCACTTCCCCACCCACCCAAATCCACACCCTTTCTTTCTCTCTCATTAGAATATAATAGGCATCTAAAAAATAAGACAAAATAAAAGCAAATCAGAATAGGACAAAACAAAGAGTCGCCGGGTGGTGGTGGCGCACGCCTTTAATCCCAGCACTCGGGAGGCAGAGCCAGGCGGATCTCTGTGAGTTCGAGGCCAGCCTGGGCTACCAAGTGAGTTCCAGGAAAGGCGCAAAGCTACACAGAGAAACCCTGTCAAAAAAAAAAAAAAAAAAAGAAAAAAAAAAGAAAAAAAAAACCAAAAAACAAAGAGTCAAAGAAAAAGTACAAGAAATACATCAGACCCTGAGACACAGAAATTTGCACATACAGAAATATAAAAACAAAAATGATACCCAGGCATGGTGGTGCACACCTTTAATCCCAGCATTCTGGAGGCAGAGGCAGGCAGATCTTTGTGACTTTGAGGCCAGCCTGGTCTACAGAGTGAGTTCCAGGACAGGCACCAAAGCTACACAGAGAAGCCCTGTCTTGAAAAACCAAAAAAAAAAAAAAAAAAAAAGTTACTAAACATTTTATTGAATAAATGGTTAGATATAAGAATTTCTCATTCTCCAAATTCTCTTTCTCTATAAAAATCTAGTTATATAGTAGTGGCACACTGGGATTTATGAAAAAAAGAATACTCTTTGCGCTAACCCTGTCATTGTATAGTTATGTGATCTTAAGCATCACATTTTTTTCCTTGTGGGCACGTCACTTTGAACCTCTGTTTCCTTAACTGTAAAATGGAGATGGTAATATTTTCCATTTGTTTCACATGGTTGCTTATAAGTACTAGTGAAATTATTTCATCACAAATGGGCACCTACTGCATATCAGACAGTGTTCTAGGCACAAGAGACACAATAGGAGCAAGCTGAGCAAGGTTCCTGTCCCCGTGGCTGTTGGAGGATGGGCGATGAAGAAGATTGCTGATACAGAAAATTCTTTCAGAAGGTGCTATGTTCTATGTAGACGTTAACACAAAGGACGTCCTATAGAGGCTTAATTCCTTTAAAAGGGTGTGCAGTGACCTAAGGAGGTGATATTCAGTTGAGATATGAAGAAGGAAAAGACATGTCTATTGTTTCATTGTGGGGGGAAAGAATGAAGCAGAGGGAAGAGCAAAGGCCCTGGGGTTGGGAGGGTGAGAATGAATACTGACATAAGCTGGGGGAAGTACTGACCTGTCACATGGGATGACTGGCCAGTGTGCAAGGCCTCTTGGGCATTACACATGGACCCCTGGAGTGAGTCATAGTGTTGACTGTCTTAATTACTTTCTTCTTCCAGTGATAAAAATACTCTGACAAAAGCAACTTAAGGGAGAAAGTGTTTATTCTGGTTTATAGTTCATGGGTACCATCCACCATGTCAAGGAAGTCAAGATGGCAGGTGCTTGAAGAAGCACATCACATCAGCAATCAGGAAGCAGAGAGGGATGACTGCATGGCAGAGCTCAGCTGGTTTTCTCCATCTTACACAGTCTAGGATTCATATCTAGGCAATGTTCCCACTCACAGTGGGTGAGCCTTTCTACCTCAGCCCACCAGCTCACCTTGACTTACCATGTTGGAGGTTTTTTTTTTTTTTTTGGCTTTTCAAGACAGGGTTTCTCTGTGTAGCTTTGCGCCTTTCCTGGAACTCACTCTGTAGCCCAGGTTGGCCTTGAACTCACAGAGATCTGTCTGCCTCTGCCTCTCAAGCACTGGGACTAAAGGCATGCACCACCGCTGCCCGGCTTTTTTTTTTTTTTTTTTTTGAGACAGTGTTTCTCTGTGTAGCCCTGAATGTCTTGGAACTTGCTTTGTAGACCAAGCTGGCCTTGAACTCAGAGATCTGCCTGTCTTTGCTTCCCAAGTGTGAGAATTAAAGGTGTGCACTATCACACCCAGCTTCCATGTTGGAATTTTTAAGAGAGATTTATTTTATTTTGAAGTGTGTGTGTGTGTGTGTGTGTGTGTGTGTGTGTGTGTGCGCGCGCGCATGTGTGCACATATGCACACATGCTCATGAGTGTAGAGTGTAGGCCCCTTGGAGGCTAGAGGAGTTAGATCCTCACGGAGCTGGAATTACAAGTGATTGTGAGGCACCTCATGTCAGTATTGGGAACTCAGGTCTTCTGAAAGAGCAGTACATTCTCTTAACTACGGAGCCATCCCTCCAGCTCTCTGGAATAAGATTTGGTTCAACTAGTGAAACTTCTGTATTTGAAGCCTTGGGAATATCAAATGGGATAGCCAGTGGTGACTATTTTTTTTCCTCAAGAAATTATCAATTATGAATGAGCAGACAATCAGAGATCAAAAGACTCTTATTTCCCCAAATGAATTACTGGATTTTAGAAAGAGATGAAATAGAGATAGCAGTCATTTTTTTTTTAAAGGAGAGGGTGAGGGATTTGAAGCTGGCTATATAAGGCTCTGGACCAAAGAGACTTCTTGTTTTGGTTTCAGAGTCTTGGACAGCTTGTGCGCAGGGCCAGAGGGCTGGCAGTATATGCTGGGACACCTGAGAGTTTATAGGCTAGTATCATAAGAATGGGCATCCTAAGTCCAGAGGACCGATGGCCATCTAACGTCAGATGCCAGACTCTTCTTTCTCTGCCTTGGTACCTCAGTGTCCTCAGTGCCATCCATTATTCTGAGATTTTCAGAGGAAGCTGCTGCAGGAAGACTCCCTGAATACCCCAAGAGGAAGAAACATTGTCCTTGAACCTGTATCCTTGATGCTTTTCTGGGTTTGTTTCTCCAGGGAGATGGTGGAAGCTGTTGTGGTTATTTTCTCAGTGTCTCTGTCCCTGTCTGTCTGTCTCTATCTCCCTGACACTCAAACCCTGCAGTAGCTGCATGCCCTCCATCACCAGAAGCCCACATATTCATATTCACAGAGACAGAAAATCTTGTGCAAGCATATTTGTCTATTTAAAGACAGAGAATGACTCAGGACTATAACTCTTATGTACTCAACAAGTTACTGACTAATGCACATTCAACACACACAAAAAATGAGAAAATATAGATACCAAGAGAATGAAATTCACTTGCTGCACAAATTGTTTCCTTTAAAATTAAATATTAGCTTTTAAAAATTAAAAGAGTAATCTACATATAGGAAAAAAATTTAAACACTTCAGAAAAGCCTGAAATATAGAGAGGGTCCCTTGTCACTGGATTGCCAATCTAGTTCACTTGAGACAGAAAATTCCAGAAATTTACTGACTATTCAAATACAAATCTCAATGTATATTATCTTAAAAATCATGATGGAGGATAAGTCACAAACTGTTCTGTGCCTTATTTTATTTTATTTTATTTTTTGGTTTTTCAAGACAGGGTTTCTCTGTGTAGCTTTGCGCCTTTCCTGGAGCTCACTTGGTAGCCCAGGCTGGCCTCGAACTCACAGAGATCCACCTGGCTCTGCCTCCCGAGTGCTGGGATTAAAGGCGTGCGCCACCAACGCCCGGCCCTGTGCCTTATTTTATCAACAAAATATTTCACTTATCTATTGCTGAGCCACCAAACTAGTTTTGAGCTCAGAAAAAAAAAAAAAAAAAAAAAAAAACATGTCAGCTCTCCCCCAGAGTGTGTTCTAACTAGGCAGACATCCGTGACATTCTCAGCTTTACGTGGTTCAGGGGCAGTGATCTCTATGCAGATGACTGCAGTCCATTTCAAGTGTGCATCTTTATAGACCCACTTGGGTTCTTCTCCAGTGTCTCTTTTTGGCATCATACTTGGTTTATTTCCAGTATTTACTGGGGGAATAGGTCACTTTTCCCTTTGTTTCTTGGCTAGGAGTTGCTTGATGTTGAGAGTCTTGTGAGATGACATGGTAAGGGATGGAACCAACCATGGTGATGGAGAAAGGGATCCTCCTCCATTTTTAAACTTAATATAGTTCAGATACCTTTCCATGATAGAACATATAGAATATGTCTTTAGAATGACAAACACTCATCACGCACCATGTGCAAATTATGGATGCTGTGCTGATATGGGAATATCTCTGAAATGCACATTGGAGCAGGAAGAGAGTCAGAAAGAAAAAGGCCATAGCACTACTGGGAAATGGTACTTCATTATTCAGGAATCTGTCATGTTTATATATTTATGTTATCTATGAGGAAGGAAGTGACAAGTTAATTAATTTGTCTTCTCTCTAACCAAGCATTCCCACTGCACAAATCCTCTTGGCATGTTGAATTACCATCCTCTTGATGCCAGGAGTGGCTCAAGTCACAAGCCTTCGTGACAAGTAGATTCAGCTGTATTCTGTCTTAGGGCCTCACGTGAGCAAAGAGCTGCTTCCTGAGACCTGAATGGTGCTGGTCTTGGGAGCAGCAGGTGTTTAGGGAATGGGTCCTTGCTTGTTATTGTTGAACAGTGACAATTAAAGGTGCCCTTGTGTTCTTTGGTTTTTATTTCTTTTTATTTATGTGTGTGTCCCTGTGTGTTTATGGGTCTGTGTGAATGTACGAGCACATGTGTATATGGGTATTGCTGGAGGTGAGGTCTCCTGGGGCTGGAATTGCAGGTGCTTGGGGCTGCCCAATGTGGATGCTGAACACCAGTTCTCTGGATGAGCAGCAAGCACTTTTAACTGCTGATCCATCTCTCCAACTGCTGCATGTTCTTTAATCAGTATGTGTGTGATACAGGGCCTCTTAAAAGGTGTAGTTCAGAGCAGGGACCCCTCCTGCCCAGGTCTGTGGGTGGGAGTATATGTTACTAATGACTGTACTGCACACGGAATCACACCCAGACAGCTGGGAATGGCTGCTGCTTCGAGTGACCAGTGAGTTCTTCCATGATCTCTCCTGCTTTGATCCAATGGAAGGACAACTCCTAACCCAAACCTCATGAATCCCAAATGTCAAGGCTCAGGCTTAGTATAGCAGGGACCTCAAGAATACTGCTCCAGAGCACACATGGGGCAGTAAATGTGCCAAATAAATTTTTTGTATTTTGAGTGTTATCTCGTGTATGAGTCAATAGTCAGTGAAAACTGTGCCCTTGCTTCTAATGAGAATGTTTGTTATGGGCCACGATGACAAGGTCAAGGCAAGCACTGTGCGAAAAACCAAGCCCAGATGATGGGCTATAAAGCTTCCGCTTACATTTCCTTCATCAGGTGGCATGTTGGGAGGATGCGTTGTTGTTGTTGTTGTTGTTTTGATGTGAGGGTGAGTTTTAATGCCCTCTGAGTTGGAAGCCTCACCCTTCAAGGATTTGTCTTGATGACCTTAACTGATGTGGGAGGATCCACCCCAGTGTGGCTGGCACCTTCTGGTAGCAGCCCAGAGAAAAAGCAGACTTGTTTTTTCTTTGAGTTTGCCTTCCTTCTCACTGCTGAGTTAATTCTGCTGTTGCCTGTTCGCTAATGTCAGAACCCAAATTTCCAGGCTACCAAGGTTAACCAAGGACCAGTGATGCTCCAGGAACCCTCTAGGTTTCTAGCACCAGATTGGAACTGGTGAGGTATACTACCCTGTGGCCTGAGCAACTACAGGCCTCTCCATGTGAGCCAGCCATTGTGGGACTACCTGACTGTTGAGGTATCCATCCTCAAGGACCAAGTGACCATCAGCTTCTCAGCACTCAGCTGTGATTCAGCTATTGCTGCTACTTCAAAAGAAGTGGATTTAATAAATTACACACACACACACACACACACACACATACACATACACTCACACTCATCCTATGGGTTATGTTCCTCTAGAGAACCCCAATAAGCTCACATGTTGAGAGCCATCTTGATTCTTTTGTCTCTTCCACAACAAGAAGCATCCTTTCCAGGAACCCAGCAACAGGCAAGATGGAGTCTTGAGGGATGGTTATAAAGCAACCACTATCAGCCATGATATCTTGGGAGAGATGCTTAGTTGCTTAACCATGTCCTGCCAGGACCAAATTGAACATTTAGAAGGATTCAGTGTTGATGCCAGCTCTTCTTTGTTTTGTCTACAACTCACACCAGTAAATCCTTTCTTCTTTTTACAAAACCCAGAACTAAGTGAATTTAAATGAGCTGGATGGAGGTGGAGTAAGTTGGTTTTTGTAGCTCTTGAACAATGGGAACAAAACCATAATCTGTGTCACTGAGATAGCATCAGTTGTCTATTTTCTCTTCCCAGTCTTTTATCACATGCATATAAATGTAATGGTCATAGGTATGTAGTTATGTGTGCATACACACATAAATAGGTATAAATACATATACATATGCGCACATGTATTTTGAGATGGGTCTCACTGTGTAGCTCAGGCTGGCTTGAAATTGACTTTCCTTCTGCATCAACTTTCTTAATGCTGGGATCATAAGTATGCACTACATATTCTTTTTAAAAAATTAGATTAGTCTTAGTTTATATAGATAGTTTTTCCACTGTTTATACATTATGTTTATATAATATTAAAACCAATGACAAAATCATTTAATAGTCTTTTGGGGCAGAATGTTTATGTAATATTTCATCTCAAGGCTATAGCAAAACTTATTTAATAGTTTCCCTATTTTGTTTGTTTGATACAGGGTCTCACTATGCTCACAAGGCCCAAACTTGCTATGTAGAACAGGTTGGATTCAAACTCAAAGAAATCTGTTTGCCTCTGCCTCCTGAGTGCTGGCATTAAAAGCATGTACCACCTTGCCCAGCTAGTTTCCTGTCTTTGGACATTGCTTTCCAAATCTTTGCTAATATAAGTAACTATATGATGAACAGTCATATCTTTTCACACATTTCCACATTCAAACAAAGACTTTCAACTTCAGAAGTATCTCTTCTCTTGTTCACATGCCAACACATCATTTTCAACGACATCATTACCTTTAATTTTCCCATGGTCTTTTCACAGCTGAGCACCTTCTCAAATGATTTCTGAAAGCTTAGAAGCTCCATAAGAAGAATCCAGCAGCCGACCAACAACCCTCATCTCTGACTCATGGGCTTTCCAGACCACAGGCAGATAATGACCTCTGCCAATAGCTCCCAAGTTTATATGTATAGTGCCAGTGTCTAACAAGAGGTGGGCTCTTTTCCCTCTTGCTTCTCTTAGACAGGCATAATCTGAATGAAATGCTCATATCTGTACCCATAAACTGTGGGTCAGGTGAAGTGGATAATAGACCCTATGCATAATGTGAAGAAGAAATTTGTAGAAAATACAGTCTGTCAAAGCTGGGCATGGTAGCACAGGAGAATCCCTGGGGTTCCCTGGTAAGCCAGCTTATGCTATTTGGAAAGTTCTAGACCAGTGAGAGAACCTGTCTCAAGAAGGAAAAAAAAGGCAGCTGACTGCCCTTGAGGAATGATACTAAAAGTTGACTCTGGAGGCAGGTACTGAAGCAGAGGCCACAGAGAAATGCTGCTTATTGGCTTGCTCCCCATAGTTTGCTCATCCTGCTCTTTTTTTTCTTTTTTAACATAACTCAGGACAACCTTCCTAGGGGTGGCACTGCCCACAGTGGGCTAGACCCTCACAAATCAACCATGAATTGAGAAAATGTTCAACAGACTTGCTACAGGCAATCTGATGGGGGTATTTTTCCAATTGAGGCTCCCATTCCCAGATAATTCTAGCTTGTATTAGGTTGTTAAGCCAACCAGGACACATGCATACTGTGACATGCAAAGGTGCACATGCACACACACAGTGATTTTAATAACACCAGTGAATAATTACATTGATCATGGCTTGTAATGGTGATATTCCAATCCTATCAGGTTTATTCTCATTCATTCTCTCCCTCCCTCCCTCTCTCTCTCTCTCTCTCTCTCTCTCTCTCTCTTTTCTTCTTTTTTTTGTTTTTTCATTTTTTCAAGACAAATTTTCTCTGTGTAGCCTGGCTGTCCTGGAACTCGCACTGGAGACCAGGCTGGCCTTGAACTCACAGAGATCTGCCTGCCTCTGCCTCTCAAGTGCTGGGATTAAAGGTGTGTGCCACCACCCCAATTTTCTATCTTTGTTTCTTCTTATTTTTTTTTATTTTTTTGAGATAGGGTTTCTCTGTGTTGCTCTGGCTGTCCTGGAACTCACTCTGTAGACCAGGCTGACCTTGAACTCACAGAGATGTGTTCTGGAGGCATATGCCTCTGCCTCCCAAGTGCTGGAATTAAAGGCATATGCCACTGTTGCCTAGCACATGACTCAGATTTTCAATGAGAAACTTTCTTCATGGAAAGTTTAATAGTTTTAAAAGGATAGCATAATAAACTGCTATTTTTTTATAAATAAAATATGGATTTGTAAATATTATATGATACTGTAAACATCATGCCAGTGTCTGGCATAAGTGTCACATTGCTTTTTTTTAACAAGTAAAAATATGGATTTTTAAAGATGATCTAATAATATAAACATCATGCTAGTGTCTGGGATTCACTTCTGTTGGTTCTCTCAGGAACTTACTGTATAACATGTCTCCATGCCTCTCAGAATGATCCTAGATGAGTAAGGAGGGATGGGGTGCATTTGTATGTAGATATTGTCAATTATTATATTTTTTATTTTTTGTTTTTTCGAGACAGAGTTTCTCTGTGTAACAGTCCTGGCTATCCTGGAACTTGCTTTGTAGACCGGGCTGACATCAAACTCACAAAGATCTGGCTGCTTCTGCTTCCCAAGCTCTGAATTAAAAGCGTGTGCCACCACTCCCTGGCTATTGTCAATTACCGATGGAGGCTGCCTGCAGGAAGCATTAAATCTCTAATGCTTCTAGCCTCCAGTGGCACAGGACACTTTCTGGCCAAAAGAAGTTGAGCCTAACATAAAATGTGTTAGGATTTGGGTTGGGCACCAATGGAACATTGTCTTCTTGGCATAACAAGGCCATTACCGTCTAAACCAGAGTAGTTGTGACTGCTCTAATGAGACCACAAGATCCATCCTGTTGATGTTCCCTCATAAAAGGAGAGGTAGGGGAGGGCCGTTAGATCCTCATTTGAGAATCTAGCTACTCAGTCCCTTCTGCAACCCCCTCTAACCCTATGTAATCCTGCCTAGCTGCTTGTGGTTTTAGAAGGAGCTAGAATATGTAGGAGGTGGAAGATTAATTCAAATGGGAGAGGACTACATCTATAAAATTTTTGAGAGGTCATTATTTATACCGATATGACTTTTCTGCTGAGCATCTATTTTGGGGCCACTATATTCTGTAATCAAATACCTACCCATGTTCCTATAAGCAAGATCAGTAAACTTATTGGTTCACTGAGATGAATTTGGATAGTGTCTTAGTTACATTTCTTTTGGCTATTTCTCTGTGAAGAAAGACTATGACCAAGGCAACTTATAGAAGAAAGAGTTTATTAGGACTGTTTCAGAGGGTGAATCCATGACCATCATGACAGGGAGCATGGCAACAAGCAGGCAGACATGGCACTGGAGCAGTAGCCTTTATGTTGAAACAACAACCAGGAGGCAGAGAGAGAGAGCAACAGGAATGGCGTAGGCTTTTTAAACATCAAAGCCCACCCCAGTGACACACCTCTTCCAACAAAGCCATGCCTCCTAATCCTTCCTAAACAGTTCCACTTACTAGGGACCAAGCATTCAAACATATGAGCCTATGGGGGCCATATTCATTAAATTCATCACAGATGGAGTTATTTCTTTGGTGTGTCATTGGTGTATTATTTGTGGTGAGGAGGTGTTTGAATCTTTTTAGGACAAGTAGCAGAGCCATCATCTATGACTATCTAATATATTTGTCTAGGAGTTCTTTTCTCTGCTTCACTGTAGCTTTTCCCCTAGCTAATAGGAATCAATTCATAGTTGGCCCGAGAGAGTACAGATTAGTGGTTGTGAAGGTAGAATAATGAATAAAACTAAAACAGGAGTTTGACTGCAGAGAGGACTGGGGACAATAAACAAGGTTATAATTTGCAGTGTTCTTGGGTGAAGATTTTGGATTCTACACTGTGGGGGTGTAGACTAGCGATAGGTTGTCATGTAGCAAATTACCCCCAACTTTCCCCCTTTTATTGAAAATAGATTATTTTCTCATAAAATATATTCTGATTATAATTTCTCCTCCCTCTACTCCTCCCAATTCCTGTCTACCTCCCCTCCCATCAGGATCCACTCCTTTTCTGTCTTTCACTAGAAAAGAACAGGTTTCTAAGAGATAACGACAAAACATAACAAAATAAAAGGTAGTAAGATAAAACCATCACACAGAAGTTGGACAAGACAAACCAACAGGAAGAAAAGAGCCCAAGAGAAGCACTGGAATTAGAGACCCACTCGTTCATACACTCGGGAGTCACATAAAATACTAAATGAAAGCTGTACTATATGTGCAGAGGACCTGGTACAGACCCATGCAGGTCCTGTGCATGCTGCTCCAGTCTCGGTGAATTTATATGAATTTGCTCAGTTGATTTAGAGGGCCTTGTTCTCTTGGTGTCCTCCATCCCCTCTGGCTCTTACACTCTTTCTTCTTCCTTTTCTGTGGAGTTCCCTGAGCTTGAGGGGAAGAGATTTGATGTAGGCATCCCGCTTAGAGCTGTGTGTACCACACAGTTTCTTTCTCTGTGTGTGATGTCTGGCTGTGAGTCTCTGTATTTGTTCCCATCTGCTACAAGAGGAAGCTTCTCTGATGATGGCTGAATAAGGCATTGATCTATGAGTACTGCAGAATGTCATCAGGAGTCATTTTATCACCACTTTAAAATTTTTTTTAATAACAAGTAATATTTGTTTTTACCCTCTGGGCTATCTAGTCTGTGGTTCTTGGTCATCCAAGCAGTGTTGGGTATGGGTTCCATCTTGTGGAGTGGGCCTTAAGTCAAATTAGATATTGGTTGGTTATTCCCACAAGCTTTATACCACCATTGCCCTAGTTTATTTTGCAGACAGGACAGTGTTGTAGATCAAAGGTTTTGTGGCTGGTGTATATGTTTCTCTTTTGGCAGCCTGCAGAGTACCTTCCTGTACCAAAGACACTAGAATGTAGGAGTATAGGTTCTATGTAGGCACCAGGTTGACTTCTCCATGTTCTATGAGTTGTGTGGGTGTTGTCTTCAGCATGGGGCCTTGCTGTCAGTTTGTCTTGGCAACAGCCTGGGTTGTTTGGGGATTTCCGTGAGACCCCTTTGGCCAACAACTCAATTTGATATAACCCAGTTCTGATACTGGAAGCTTTGTTTGGTGACAAGAGATGGCCTGTTGAAATTACCCCAAACTTTTTTTTTTTTTTTTTTTTTTTTTTTGGTTTTCCGAGACAGGGTTTCTCTGTGTAGCTTTGCGCCTTTCCTGGAGCTCACTTGGTAGCCCAGGCTGGCCTCGAACTCATAGAGATCCGCCTGCCTCTGCCTCCCAAGTGCTGGGATTAAAGGCGTGCGCCACCAACGCCCGGCTACCCCAAACTTTAAAGCAACACATTTATTACCTCATGCTTTTGTAGTTCAGGACTTCATAGCTTTGGGGTGTCTCACACGGTTGGAACTCAAGTGTAAGCCATAGCAGGTGTCTCATATGAAGACTGAACAGCATGAGGGGATCTCTCCAAGGTCATTTACATGGTGTTTTTGGCGAAGTTTAAGGTTCTCTAGGGGATGGTGGGCTGAGATCTGTGTTCCTTCACTGGTTGTTAGCTTAAGTCTCCAGTTCCCAGTCTTCGTCATAGGGGCTTCTTTGACATGGCATCTTCCTTCATCAGAGCCACCAAAAGAGAGTTTCCTAGTAAGGCAGAAATCACCAGTTTTGGTAACCTAATCAACTACAGAAGCATCATCCCACCATCCTTGCTATATTCTTTCAGTCAGAAGCAAGTCACTCGACAACACTTACACTCAAGGGGAGGCTATACAAGGATGTAAATGATAGGAAGTGGGGTCCTTGGGTGACATAAGTCTGCCCACCACAGGTAATATGAGGACTGTGTATGTGTATAAGCATTTGTGTGTGTGTGTGTGTGTGTGTGTGTGTTGCACACCTACCTGCACTATTCTAGGCACTGCAGACACAGTTGTGGAAATAAAGGACAAATGTGCACCCTGTCTTTTCTGATGACAAGGACAGTTGGTTCTAACATGCTGATTATTGTTTCCTGTACCAGGATCTTCCACTTGATCTGAGGTTGGAGAAAAAGTTTCTTTCTGTTCCTGAGGTATGTATCTGAAATAGGTACTGAGAAGCTGATTTTGCTAAAAATCGTTAACCTCATGTAGGACCACAAAGTAGCTGAAAGCTAACTGATAGCCTGGCAACCCAGCCTTCATTCTGCATCTGCCTCCTTTACTTTGGGTCGTCTGCTTACCTTTGTAGGTAGGCATGTTGCCCACTCAAGGAGAGTTTGTCTAACATATCTCATTTCTCCTCAAGACATAAGGCGGAGAGATTACTCATCACATTAAACCTGTAGTCACCTTGGGTTCTAGAAAAAGCAAAACCTCAGAGGACAGCTCCCCACCTCAGATGAGGGCAGTTATCAGTGAGAGTGGGACTGCATCTGGACACAGAATAGCCATCTTGTAGAAACAGGGTTGGTCCTGTTGGGGGATGACCGTGATCGCCAGGTTAACAATTTACTGGACCACTTTTCAGGACCTATCTGAGACCTTGATGAGTTAGTAATGGGTGGGACCACACTTTGGCAATACCATTTGGTTTTCCATATCTCTTCCCATCTACTTAAGCCCGGACCTTGTATTAGGATCCTGATGGCACACTTGGGAGCTTCTCACCAGTTTCTCTTCTCGACGTGGCCACATTGAATACAGTGCTTCTCTCTGTTTTTCACCATCATGCTTGACATAGACCAGGTTTAGTCTGTTTGGGCTACTGGAGCCTGGGCTTTTGCCCTAAAAATGCTGGTTACATATCTGAGGATCCCCGCCCCCCACCCATAGCCGTGTGTGTGTGTGTGTGTGTGTGTGTGTGTGTGTGTGTTAGCATTTTATTTATTTATTACATCCTGACCTCAGTTTCCCCTCCTAGTCCTTCTCCCCACCACCTATTCCCTCCCCCCATCTCCTCTCTGCCTCTCCTGCCCATCCACTCCTCCTCTGTTTCAATTCAGAAGGGCATCCCTCCCGTTTATATTGACAAAACATGGCATATCAAGTTGTAGTAAGACTAAGCACCCTGCCTTGTATTAAGGTTGGGTTAGGCAACTCTTTTGAGACAGGGTCTCACTTGTAGACCAGGCTGGTCTGGGATTTGCTATGTAGACCAGGCTGGCCTGGAACTTGGATCTGCCTGCCTTTGCCTCCCTAGTGCTGGGATTAAGGGATTAAGGGCATGTACTGCCATGCCTGGCTTGTTTTCTTTTTATTTATTTTTTTGGTTTTTTGAGACAAGGTTTCTCTGTGTAGCTCTGGCTGTCCTGGAACTTGCTCTGTAGACCAGGCTGGCCTCAAACTCACAGAGATCCACCTGGCTCTGCCTCCCGAGTGCTGGGATTATTGGTGTGCACCACCATCGCAGGACTTGTTTTCTTTTTTTTTTCTTTTTTAATTTTATTATATATACAGTGTTCTGCCTGCATGTATACCTGCTACCAGAAGAGGGCACCAGATCTCATTACAGATGGTTGTGAGCCACCATGTGGTTGCTGGGAATTGAACTCAGGACCTCTGGAAGAGCAGCCAGTGCTCTTAACCTCTGAGTCATCTCTCCACCTCTGACTTGTTTTCTTTTTAAAATTACATTTGTTTATTTGTTTATTTATTTGTGTGTATGTATGTATGTGTGTGTGTATGTATGTATGTATACATGTGTCACAGTGTGAATGTGGAGGCCAGAGGACAACTTACAGGAGTCAGTTCTCTCCTATAACGTGGGTGCCCAGGACTGAACACAGGTGGTCAGTCTGTTCTTTCTTTCTTTCTTTCTTTCTTTCTTTCTTTCTTTCTTTCTTTCTTTCTTTCTTTCTTTCTTTCTTTCTTTCTTTCTTTCTTTCTTTCTTTCTTTCTTTCTCTCTCTCTCTCTCTCTCTCTCTCTCTTTCTTTCTTTTGACTGCAAGAACAGCCTAAGGATTTATTTTTCCTCTTAAATATTACATCTCAACCAGTTTTCCCTCCCTCTTCTTTTTCCACCCCCCACCTTCGCCATTTCCCTTCAGAAAAGGGCAGGCCTCCCAGGGATATCAACCAAATATGATATATCTGTTAATATTCTGATCCCGCCCCTTGGCGCCACTCTGTGTCCTGATGTAAAAGTCTCTTTTTAAGGAAAAACTCTGCCCATTTCTCTCTCTCTCTTCCACTTCACTTCCACAAGGTGTGCATCCCCCTCCCCTGCCGCCTGTGTCTCCTTCTTTTTGTCTCTCTGTTTCTTTATCTCTCTATTATAATAAACTCTCTACGTGGATGCAGCGTCTGGGCTGTGTATCATTGGTTGTCACCGCCGCCATAGTGTGCATCTGCCCAGGCCACTGCATCTGCCAGGATGGTTCCCTGCATGCTTGGGATACCCTGGGGGGGGGCACATAATATATCATAACAATATTAAGTTGCAATAAGACTAGGCACCTTCCCTCATGTTAAGGCTCGATGAGGCAACCCAGTAGGAGGAAAAGGGTCCCAAAAGCAAGCCAAAGAGTCAGAGACAGGCCCTGCTTCCACTGACTGTTAGGAGTCCCACAAGAAGACCAAGCCACACAACCATAACATATATGTAGAGGACTTAGGTCAGACCCTTCCAGACTCCATGATTGTTGGTTCAGTCTCTGTGAGCCCCTATTGTGAAGGCAATATGAAGGCCTAGACTTGACTTTACAGGCTCCATCTTAGGGAAGGGCCACCATCTTAGACCAGCTGGTGACTAGAGGCTGTACTCAGTTCCAGGAAGAATCTCAGGAATGTGCCATGACAACTGGAACAGATACAGGGCAGTAAAGTTTAACAAGACCCAGATGCTCCTGCAGACATTCTGTCTTCGGTTTATGGCCTTTGAAGATATCCAGATAATCCTGTCAGCAGGTTGTGTTTCCCCACCAAAAGTCTAACCCATTAGTTTCAAATGTGGTTTTGTGCTGAAAGTCTAGATCAATAGTTTCAAAAAATCAACTTGCCCCATATCTCTTCTACCCAATCCCTCAAACCACCAAGGCATGTAATTCCTGGCTTCTGGTTTTTTTCCTTTAAAACCTCCCAACCCCTGAGCTCTGGACTGCCACACTTCCCTCCATCCACGTGGCAGCAGCTTAGGTTCGAACCTGACAGTAAAAGACCCTTATGTGCTTGCATCAGAAACCAGCTTCTTGGTGGTCTCTGGGGGTTTTGCAACACAGGTACAACACTTTGAGCCCAGGTCAATTGATCCTGTGGGTTTTCTTGTGGTGGTCTTGCCCCCTCTGTCTCCTACAATCCTTCCTCCCCCTCTTCTGCAGGATTCCCTGAGCTGCAGGCGGTCAGTCTTAATGGCAAGTGCCTGCTCCCCTGAGCCACCTGACAGCTCTTGTTTACTTATTTTGCTTTCTTCTGGCAACAACCTTGAGAATTCAAGAAGGATTTGAGAGCTAAAAGAAAAGAGGGGGTCTACTCTGACAGCCAGATGAGGGCAAAGCAAATACCAGCTGGAGAGTGAGCAGGGTTCTTTGAAGCAGAGAGGATGGGGAGGCAGAAGAGGTTGCAGAGAAGCCTGCAATTTATCCTGAAGCCTCTTCCCATGGCCGGTAAGACTCTTTCTTATTGCAGTTACAGAAACATTCTGAACCTAAACTCTTACACCAGTTCCCGTTGCTCCGTTTTCCTCACATCTCAGAATTTTGATGTTAAACCCTAGCTCAGTGCTTCTCAATCTTCCTAATGCTGCAACCCTTTAATACAGTTCCTCATGTTGTGGTGATCCCCAAACATAAAATTATTTTCGTTGCTACTTCACAACTGTAATTTTGCTACTGTTAAGAATTGTAATGTAAATATCTGATATTCAGGATATCTGATATTTGACCCTCAAAAGGGTTGCAGCCCACAGGTTGAGAACCGCTGCCCTAGAGGCATGATGGTAAGATATGCATTTGTCAGAAAATTTGTTTCAGGGCCCTGGGTACTTCAGAGCTGAGTGATGGCTGAGGTTATCTGGGATTAAGTCTTATATTAATTTCAGTTTCTTGTTGCTCTGTCAACATACCTGACAGAAGCAGCTTTAGGAAGGGTTTACCCCCACTGTGTGAGAGTACGATCCATCATTCCACAGCTGTAGTCATACAATAGCTGGCCACATTGCATCCAGCCAGAAGGCAGAGTAAGATGAGTGTGGGTGCTCAGCCTTTTCTCCTCTGTATCCAGTTTAGGAGTCCAGCTCATGGATTGGTGCTGTCTATATCCAGGATGAGTCTTAACACTCGGCTAACAGCTGAAATCACCTCACAGCTGTATCCATTGGGTTGTCTCCTAGATAATTCTCATCATGTTGACAGCCAGGATTAACCATTACAAGTGTCTTATCCTAGGATCCTGGAAAATGCTTAAATGCGTCGGGAGATAATTCACAGTAGGGAAGAGGAGGTAAAGAAGATGACTGTAGATTGGGTTTAACAGGACAGTGAAAACATCCCAGAACTCCCATCCCACTCCCTGTTCATCGTTGGTTCCACCTTCAAAATACAAGTCAAGGAAGCTACTAGGATCTTTTGGAACTTCAGTTTTTGTCTTTTTTCTTTTCTTTTTTCTTTTCTTTTCTTTTCTTTTCTTTTCTTTTCTTTTCTTTTCTT
>CABHPH010158495.1:0-10874 GCA_902168325.1 Peromyscus nudipes | reverse complement strand
TTTTCTTTTCTTTTCTTTTCTTTTCTTTTCTTTTCTTTTCTTTTCTTTTCTTTTAGGAGCTGAGGACCGAACCCAGGGCTTTGTGATTGCTGGGCAAGCTCTCTACCACTGAGCTAAATCCCCAACCCCCAGGTTTTGTCACTTGTAAAATGGGGACAATTATCCCTGCCTTATCTGGTTATCTAACAATAACATGTAGGGCTTTCAAGATGGCTCAGTGGATCTGCATTTGCCAGAGTTTCATCTCTGTTGTAATTAAATACCCTCACAAAAAGCAACTTGGAGGAATTAGCTAACAGTTCCTGGTCCCAGTCTGTCACTGTGGGGAAATCAAGGCAGGGTCTTTAAACAGCTGGTCATATCACATCCATAAGTCAAAATAAAGAGCAACAGATGTACGCAGTCTCGATTTCCCCTTTGCTTATTTCAGCTCGATTTCTCCACCCTTTAAACAGTTCAGAGTCCTTTGTCTAGGGAATACTGCTGCCCACAGTGGGCTGGGTGTTCCCACATCAGTTGACTTAATTAAGACAGTCCTCCACAGACATGTGCACACACCAACTCAATGTAGACAGTTCCTCATTGAGACTCTTTTCTAAGATGATTCTAGGTTGTGTCAAGCTGACAGTTAAAGCTAAGCACATAATCCACTGTGGAAGGAAAAAATTGACTCCCAAAAGTTGTCTGCCCATAATCTGACTCCTAAAAATTGTTCTCTGATTGTTTGCACATGTGCACGCGTGCACGCGCGCGCGCACACACACACACACACACACACACACACAAATAAAAATGAAATAATGTGTGAACATGTTTGGCATGGTACATGGTACCCTAAAAAGTTCATGTGAGTGATGTCTATTTCTAGTAAGACAGATCGGAGAACCTCAACCTTCTGATCGGGAAGTTGAGTGCATACAGCATGAGTGGGTCTTGGTACCCTGATCCTCTAGTTCTTGCTGGCTGGGATCACCCTTATCTTTTAGAATCTTGTATCCTTTCCAAATTCTTCAGGCTTGAAGTCCTGACCAGTCTCCTGGTGCTGAGCTTGCTCACCCTGAGGAGTTAAGGGTTATTGCCAGGGTTCATCCCCACCTCTATCTACCTGGGCCAGAACCCCCCACTCTCCTTGCCCTGGCAGGGAGTAGGCAGGGATGGATCTGAAAAGCATTCTGAATGGGGTCCCCTGGGGAGGCATCTGGTGGGTAAGTGCTGACCTGCTGGTGGAAAGCATTTAAAGTGATTCTCTGGCATTATCCTAAGAGCATTCATATGCAATCAGGGTGGACACATTTTCTAAAAGGCAGATAGAAATGCATCCCCGCTGTGCTCAGGAGCCCAAATTTGGAAGGCTCTTGTCCAATTAAAGTATTATGGAGTCCAGCTGCTCTTCAAGGTTATTGCTGGAGAGGGAGGAGTTGATTTTTTCTTCTACTTTTATGGTAGAGTTGCAGCAGAAAGGCCAGTGCCTGTAGAGAAGAGGAGAATGTTTGAGTCTGTGCTGCTAGGAGTGGACCTGAATATTTCTCTCTCTCTCTCTCTCTCTCTCTCTCTCTCTCTCTCTCTCTCTCTCTCTCTCTCTCTCTCTCTGCATGCATGTGCTGTCTTCTCTCTAGTTTTGTCTCCCAGTGCTTCTGAAGATTTAGACTACCTAGTTTTGAGTCTTATGTATCTTTGGACACATGGGTATGATTTAGTTTTCCTTCCTTCCTCTCTCCCTCCCTCCATTCCTCTCTCCCTCCCTCCCTTCCTTCTAACAGGGTCTTAGGTATTTCTGGCTGGCCTTGAACTTTCTGTATACCCTAGGATGATCTTGAACTTCTGATCCTTCTGCCTCCACCTGGGATTATAGTCTTGCACCACCACAGCCTGGGAGTGGTAGTGATAGTAACTGGCTCACAGGGCTGTGAGAAGAAGTGCACATAAAGCATTTAGGGTGCCTGGCACAGAATGAGTGCTTGATAGATTGTGTGTTTCCCTACTTTCCTTTCTGAATGTGGACATATCTATTTTGTGCTATGTACAGATGGCTATATTAGGTGCACTGGCTCTAGGGTACAGAAGTGGTTGCAGGTAGGCTCTGTGGCATCGGGGCTAAAGCTGTAGTTTATACAGCACCTGAGCCAGCTCAAGTCTCTGTTTATTCAGCACCAAGGACAGCACCCGGGCCAGCTCAAGTCTGTGGATGCTCAATACATAGTTGGATGAGTGACAAGTGAAGGGAGCTATTAACTTAGGCAGGAAAGGTAATCTAGGTAGTAAAGGTAGGGACATAAAACGTTACAGGAAACCCAAGGATGGGGACGAGTTTTCGGGAAGAGAAGTAAACCAGTCTGGAATATCACCACAGACATACTCAGCACCTGTTGCTACTTTTGCAACTTGGCCTCATTCCTTTTTCTCTATATACTATTAGATCACAGCTGGACCCTTTAAGACCCTGGTAACTCTTGGGAAGCCAGACCATACAGCCTGAAGAAACCAGGCCATGCTCCCTGCAGCTCTCTTCTTGGGACAGAGAACTAAGCTGTGCTATACATCCAACAGCAGCCCTAAATGTAGTCCTAACTAAGACCTGGCCTCTCACGTTCTTTGTCACATATACTGTGATGACCTTCATAGTGTGGTATGTCACCTCTGGAAGGACATGGAAGCCAGATATGTCTTTTGTTTAAACCTGGAGAGATGCTCCATTAACAGAGAGAACTTAGGACTGAAGAGATGGCTTAGCGGTTAAGAGCACTGGCTGCTCTTCAGAGGTCCTGAGTTCAATTCCCAGCAACCATGTGGTGGCTCACAACCATCTATAATGAGATCTGGTGCCCTCTTCTGGTGTGCAGACATACATGCAGGCAGAACACTGTATATATAATGAGAGAGAGAGAGAGAGAGAGAGAGAGAGAGAGAGAGAGAGAATGAACACGAACTTGAAGCAAGAAAGAGACAAAGCCATCATGAGTAGGAGGCCCAGAGGAGCCTTCAGAGAAATCTCCCTCCTCAAGGCCTGATCATGACCTTTATTTCAATAAACTTTATTTCTGAAGGGCAATTATGTGTCAGTTCCCCTATCCTCAACCAATTGCTGCCTCTTCATTCTCATATTTAACATATGCTCATTTTTTTGCTCTTTAGGTTATCTGGCCATTTCATAATTACTAGTCCAACTAACTTAAGCTACTGACTGGCTATCTCAGGGTTCCAATTTCAGATTCCTAGGACTGATTCTGATTGGCCAAGCTTGAGTTAGGTATCTGTTAGAAATGTTAGGGGGCAGCCAGTTCTGGTAGCCCCCTTCTCTCCATGGATAGGAACAGTTGCTTAGTGGCTGCTTTGAATGGCTGAATCTGTGCAGAATGAGGCAGTCTTCAGAATAGTGATCTGGGAACATCACTTTCATCCTTAGAGTATATATAGGTAAGGAGACACAGGAGTATAGAATTTATAGGACTAATGATTTCCCTGGTTTTGTCCATATGGCTTATACTAGTATTTTAGGGGATGGGGCTTTGAGAAACTCTTCCCCCTGAGGGCAGAAACTTCCTATATAACATGTACTAGAAATAATAAAGGTTAATAAATATAAGAGCTTAGTTCTTGAGCAAAGCATGTCAAAAGTCATGTGTTTCTGTGAGATACCTGTAAATCCGAGGGAGATGAATTACACAGGCAAATTCTTAATTTTAGTTTAGAGTTCCTACTGGGACTCCACATTATGGAGCTGTATGTTTCTCTAATCCAGTGGCTCTGAGTGGTCATCCAGCACTATCTCAGTATTGGCTGAAACACACATCTGTGGGCCCTTCCCTAGGCCTACAGGTCCTTGGGAGCTGAAGTTCAGCAGGCTGTTCAGCAAGTTTTCCCTTCTTGGGAGTTCAGATGCACATGAAACCCTTGTTCTAGATGTTTGTAGGAGAGGCTTGTTCATAGAATATATAATGAAGACTTCTGAGCAAGGTCTTTGAGAGTAAGCCCCAGGAGATTGAGCAGATATGATCATCACATCCAACCATGACTTTGGAAAAAGTAATAATTCCCAAAGGGATGTTGGTCTGGAAATCCTTTATGGTGGCTGTAGAAGGTACAATTGTTTTCTCTCTCATCCTTCACAAGAAAGATGTCAGCAGGAGATTTATGCTTGTATGACTGAAATATTCTACCTCAGACAGAGGATGTGGGTAAGGTACTCTGAATCAAATTACAATGGACTGATGTCAAATTTCAGTCTTCAGTTGTTAAGTGGAGTTTTGGAAGGCAGGTTCAATATCTGCCAGCCCTTGAGTGGTATAGTTCCCACAGTGGCCCCCTGAGGTAGGTAGTGTTATCTTTAAAGATAAATGAAGTAGTTTGGCCACTATTAGTTAGTGGTAGTGCAGGGACTCAAGCCAGACAACCACAAGCCAGAATCCAAACCACCAGCCACCATGCTACAATGTCTACTCATGGTTCTTTCTTTCTCTTCTCTCCAGCCTTGTGTTATATTCTGCCCTAAACTGTTTCCTCACCCCAGGGCGGTTGGACCAAAGTGTCTAGGATTTTTGTCTTTCCAACAACTGATGTTGGAGGGGTTAGGAAATAACAACCTGGGGGAAGATCTGCCATTGTGTAGGGGTACTGGGAACTGGAGGTAATGGGAGCAATGACTTTTTGAGTTGGTTGCTAATCCCGGCCTGGGCTTAGCTCTAGAAAGTGAGTGAGAAAGAAAAGTACGATGAGACCAGTCTTGTTGGAGGGAGGCAGAGATGGTCTGGCAGCTGTTATGAGGAAGTCTCTTTAGATATAAGGATGGAGCAGCAGTGGTTGGTTTGGGAGAGAAGACAACACATAATTACCCTTTGTGAATGAGGTTCATTAGGAGAAAAGGCCATTCACTGGACCATGATAGGGCGTTAAGGTGAGAGAGCATTAGAAAAGGACAGGAAAATATATTAAAAACAGCACAATGGGGCCTTAAAAGGAAAGGCCAGTTTTCCTTTCAAACCTGGAGAGGCACTTCATTAAGAGACATAACTTAGAGTAAGAGAGATGAAGTCACCATGAGAGGGATAGTAAGGGGAGGCCCAGAGGAGCCTTTGGAGAAATCCCCTAACAAATATTTGACTTTTTAAAGTTTTTGAAGCTGGTGGAAAGTTTTATATAATGTGATTTAGTTTAACATAGCATATGTGACAAAGAGCATGGGTATGCAAAATTAGGAGTTGTTTGCCACAGTTGTTTTGCAATTCTCTGTCCCAGCTGAGGGAGTGTGGGCTGATTCTTCATCTCTTAGAGTGACCAGTGTCTTAGAGGGACAGGCCCATGTTCTAACAGCATTGAGTTAATCCCAGCAGCCATCAATCCCAATAGCTTCTCAGGTTCTGTGTTCTCTGTAGAAGAAGAATCCAAATGGACACAGTAATAGAGGAATCAGTCAGAGTTAAATTTTATTGAGCAAGGACATGTGTTTTAGAAGAAGAGTAGACTGAGCAAAGTAGCAATGGCCTTGACCCTGGCAGGAATTGGGGCTTGTATTTCTCCTTTTCTTGCTATCCTGGAAGCCCATTTTCCATAGAGTTCAGTATAAGTAGATGTATAAGACATAAGAATATATAGAGAGATGTAAGTCTTCCTAAAGTTGAAATTTTTACTAGGTGAATGGATAGCAACAGTCTGTGCATACTTCCCTGGTCAGGGTATCCTTCCAGGAAGTTTGAGCTGACCTAACTGGAGTCCACCACCACCAACTATCTTTACATCTTTCTTTCCCCCAAGGCCCTGAGTTTCCCTAGCTCAAGTGACTACCATCACCTATTCTTATTTATTTATTCATTTATGTATATATATTTTTGTTGAGACAGGGTCTTGTGTAGCCCAGGCTAGCACCAAGCTTACTATGTAGCCAAGAATGACCTTGAACTTTTGATCCTCCTGCCTTCACGTCATACCCAGGTTTATGCAGTGCTGAGGGATCAAACCTAGGGTTTTGTAGACTATAGGCAAGCACTCTGTCAACTGAGCCACCCCCTCTAAACCCCTATTCTTTTTCATGTGCTGTTTTTTTTGGGCCTGTTAATCAACCCTTCTAGAGATGACATCCTATCTAGCTAACACAGGGCCTTCCTCATTCAGAGGTGTGCTGGGCTCAAAAGAAGTCAGTTGCAAGGGCTGACAGACACTTGAAACAAGTGCCGTCAGATTCCTCCAGATCTTCGTGGCACTGGCCTAGAGCTTAGTCCTTGTCCTCTTCAGCCAGTTGTGGAAAAGTTTCTGTTAATTTAGTTTAGCAAATATCCTCATAGCCTTGCCATTTCCTTTAAGTGATTTTTTTCATTTACTGACCCTCACCCTGCTACACGGCTATAAATCCCCAGTAATCCTTGTTTGCCTCGGTCTGAAGCCGTATCTCTTCCTTGCTGCAAACCCTTTTGCAGCAAGTCTCCTGAATGAAGCCTGCCTTACCATTGTTGACAAGTATCTGGATCACTTTCCTTTGCCAAGGCATCAGGGCATCTTTACTATTATTATTATTGTTATTATTATGATTTCCTCATATATTACATCCCAACTGCAGTTTCTCTCTCCCACCTCCCCTTCCCCTAGATCCACCCTGCCTCCGCCTCCCCTCAGAAAAGAGCAGGCCTCTCACAGACAGCAAACAAGCACAGTCACAATAAGACCAGGCACATATCATCACATCAAGGCTGGACAAGGCAACCCAGTAGGAGGAAAAGGGTCCCACAAGTAGGCAAAGGAGTCAGAGACAGCTTGCCCTTCCACTGCCAGGAATACCATATATGCAGAGAATCTAGGTCAGACCCCAACAGGTTCCCTGATCTATGTGAGCTCCCGTGAGTTCTGGTCAGATGATTCTGTGGGCCGTGTTCTGGTGTTCCTGACCCCTGGTTCCTCTGATCCTTCCTCCCCTTCCTCCACAGGACTCCCTGAGCTTCGCCTAATGCTTGGCTATGGGACCCTGCATCTGCTCCCATCAATTGCTGGATGAAGCCTCTCTGGTCTTGTCGATGATGATTCTGCTAGGCTCTGGTCCCAGAACACTCTGTAGGCAGGACAGACTATAGGTGGAAGGTTTTGTGGCTGGGTTGGTGGACATCGGGACATCTTCCAGTAGACCTAAATTGTCTCTCTCAGCACATCCATTCTCAGAGACCCCTCCTTTGCTGAGCTTAAACATAATCCTGGTGTTCCACGTATAAGTGTGTTTAGGGATGGTGGCATAGGTTCAGCGGGTGGTTCTATATTGAAAATAAGTTTATGTCATTTTGATAGAGTCAGGGCTCAAAACAGAAGTCCAGTGAGGTTATAAGGAATAAAGAAACAGTGTTGTTGCACAACTGGGAATGTAAACTTGGAATTATAACCTCTGTACTCAGTTGTCTCATTCATCCTCAGCATCCTTCTGAGGATGTGGGGGGTCCCAAGAACCCCCATTTGTCATTAGCTATGGTGTTTTACAGCCTTAGCTGCAAGATGCACCACATTCACCTTCCTCTTCGGGAAAGTGTGTTTTCCTAATGGTGGGCTGTCTTCAGTGACCACTTCTTGCCACTAGATGGGATTATATGTTGCAAGATGCTTCAAGTCTTGCTGTGACGTGGGTGGAGATTGCAAGAAAAACAGGTTAAGGGACAAGAAACGAAGGGCATCTAATTCCTTCTTAGTGCTCAGAAATAACTCTCTAGTCTTTCTCTGCCATAACCTTTAACATTCTTAATTTGTTAAACTGTCCTTTCAAAGTGACACAAAGTAATGTTAATTGTAAATAGTTCAGAAATGTATCAGTTACAAATACTTCCATTTACTTTCTCAGAGATACTCACTCACTGGCAAGAGTTTGGTCTGTTTCTTTCTTGACTTTTTTTCCCCATTTGCCTTTAAATAGAGATACATTTATGTGCATGTATAGGTATATCTGTGTTTCCCCATCATAGGCACAGCTTCCTACTTAACTTGTTTCTTTTTGGCATGTTTTCTTTTTCTTTCATTTTTCTTTATTAAGAAATTTTCTACTCACTCCTCATGCTATTTACAGACCCCCCTCCCCCCTCCTCCTACCCCCAGCCCTCTTTCCCAAGCCACCCCACATCCCCACATCCCCCAAATCGAGGTCTCCCATGGGGAGTCAGCAGAGCCTGGCACACTGAGCCTAGGCAGGTCCAAGCCCCTTCCCACTGCACTAAGGCTGTGCAAGGTGTCACACCACAGCCTCCGGGTTCCAGAAGCCTGCCTATAGACCTGAGACAGATCCTGATCCTCCTGCCTGGGTGCCCCCCAAACAGTTCAAGCCAAACAACCGTCTTCCATATCCAGAGTGCCTAGTCCAGTCCCATGGGGGCTCCACAGCCACCAGTCCACAGTTCATGGGCCTCTACTAGTGTGGCCGGTCATCTCTGCACGTCCTCCCATCATGATCTCAATGTCCCTTGCCTGCAGAATCCCTCCTCTCTCTTATCAATTGTATTCCCAGAGCTCACCCTGGTTCCTGCCCATGGATCTCTGTATCTGCCTCCATCAGTCACTGGACAAAGGCTCTATGATGACAGCTAGGTTATTTGCTAGGCTGGTCACTAGAGTAGACCGGTCCAGGCTGTCGCGCCCCCCTTGTCCAGCAAGGGAGATACAACACCGAACTCTTCTTCTTGCAGTTTATTTAGGCCTTGAACAATCTTCTGACTTCTAAAATATCCCTCTGACTTCTAAAAGATCCCATCCCCCGGGCAAAGCCTCTCTCGGCCTTATATAGGCTCTGGGCAGCCAACCCCAGATTGCCACGTGGGCATTGCCCAATAGGCTCAAGCATGCGTAAGCAAGCCACAAATTCCGCTACAGCCTCACCTGGAGCTGTTTACCATGGGGAGCGCTCGCCGACGGGATGGCAGAAAGCGGTAACTAGTGCCACCTGTAAGGCGTGGCTACACGCAGCTCCCTACACCACGCACCCTCTGGACCACTGCTTGGCATGTTTTATTACGATAGGACATATAAATTGACTGTATAGAATTCTATAGCACCATGAATTTTATTTATTTATTGTTTTAAAAAGGTTTTTTTTTTTTTTTTTTTTGGAGAGAGTTTCTCTATAGCTTTGGAGCCTATTCTGGAACTTGCTCTGTAGACCAGGCTAAACTTGAACTCACAGAAATCCACCTGTCTCTGCCTCCTGAGTGCTGGGATTAAAGGCATGTGCCATGCCATATTTTTGTATTTTATCTGTATGAGTATTTTGCCTGCATGTGTGCATATGTGTGCAATGCCTGAAGGGCAAGGAGAGGGTATTGAATCCCATAGCAGTGGATTTATGGGTAGTTATGAGCTGCCATGTGGATGTTGGGAACTAAATCCAGGTTTTCTGAAAGAGCAATAAGTGCTTTTAACAGCTGCTCTATCACTCTAGTCCCATTTTTCATCTTTAGATAGAGTTTCACTATGTAGAAATTCATGGCCATCCTCCTGCTTCAGTTTTCTGAGTGCTGGGATTCTAGATATGAGACATTATAACTGGCTACGTCATAATTTTTATACCCATACTTCTCCGGATGGACACTTAAAAAAATTCCCTTTTCCTTTTCTTTCTCATGATTAAAAATGCACATGGAGGCCATTAGGCAGGGAGAATTTCAGAACCTAGGGTTCTCAGGGAAGTAAAGTAATCCCCAAACTGAAGCTCAACCAGCAGCTACTAACCATTAACTGATACCTAGCCAGGCACTTTTCACTTTTACCAAGTATTTCTTTGCCTTACAGAAGTTTGTCCTGGCATCCCTCAGACAGTGTCAGTTCATGAATGGCTTAATACCCAAACTCTTCAACATTTAAAAATGTGCCCATTTGTCGTCTTTACATTTTTTTGAGAATTTCATACATACATATAATATGATTTGATCAAATTTACCCCCATTCTCTCCTTTCTAGTTCCTCCTTTGTGCCCCTACCACTTTTCCCTCCAAACTTCATGTGCCCTTTCTCTTTTTAAAGATTTGTTTATTATTATTTTTTTATTTATAGGTATGTGCGTGCCTGCCTGTATGTGCACATGTATACAGGTGACCATGGAGGCCAGAGGAGGGCACCAGATTCCCTGGAACTTGAGTTACAAGCAGTTTTGAGCTGCCTGATCTGGGTGCTGGGAACTGAACTCAGGTCCTTTACAATGCCAGCGAGTGCTCTGAACCATTGAGTCATCTCTCGAGCCCTACGCGCTCTTTAAGAAAACCGAGTTCACTTAGTGGTGCCAGTGTGTGCACAGGTGTACGACCATCTACTGGAGTTGAATGGTCTCTTAGGGGCTGCACCCCTGAAGAAATCTCCTTTCTTTCCTCCCTCCCTCCCTCCCTCCCTCCCTCCCTCCCTCCCTCCCTCCCTCCCTCCCTTTGATGTGTTTTGATCAAATTTACCTCCATGCCCTTTTCTAGTTCATTCTTTGTCCCCTGCCACTTTCCCCTCCTTCCCTCTCTCCACTCTTCCTCCCTCCCTCCCTCCTCCTCCTCCTTCTTCCTCTTCTCCTCCTCATCCATTTTTATGTTCGTAACAGTGTTGCCATGACTATTTTCATATCTATAACATTTAAAACTTTGTGCCCTTGTTTTAGTATCTCTAGTTTACTTCGACTTTTATTTTAACTTTTATGTCTCTTGGATCTGATGTTACATGCATTCACAATTTTGACAGCTACGGTAACTCGCCCTCCAAAAGGACGTACTATTTTAAACTCCCCCCAGCAGAGTCTCAAAGAGCAGTGATTGTAAATCCTGAAGTGTATGCTCCTGTTTAATGACCAGTGTCCTGCCAGACTGTCTGACTCCCCAAGGGTGCAAGCCTGCTCCATCACCTTAGTACTGTCCTCAGTATTGAGCACAGTGCTTGGGTCTCTGTGGGTGCTC